>LFIW01002534.1:0-13326 GCA_001625285.1 Colletotrichum incanum | reverse complement strand
ACTGTGGCACAAAGCAAAAGCTTCGGTAATGATGCACCTGCATCATTATCCCCTGTTCTGCACTATATAGTTACGCCGGCCAGCACCCAACTGGTTGGGCCGTAACACCTATATGCATTAGCCCCCTAGGCCTAGCCCGCCTAGCCTAGCCTAGCCCGGTCGACTAGGCCAGCTAGGCTAGCTACTAGAAAGCTGGCTTTATTAACACTAACGCAGCAGGTAGTAACTACGCTTATATCCCTACTTCTAGCTGTAACCTACCACGTATTTCTTAATAACCTCTTTGCCTCTATACGTCTCTTTTATACCCTACGGAATTAACAGGTTAGAGCTTTTAGTACCTACTGAAAGGATAGTAGGATAGATAAGATCCTAGTCGCTAAGAAAGAGACTAAAGGACGGGGTATCCCCTAGGGCGAAGTACACTATATCCTTACTTTAGATAGGGAGGTAAGCTGCTAGCCCAGCCTGCCTGCCTACCTACCTAACTAGTAAACAGGTTAACTAATTCACCTAGAAGGATAATGCCCTTGTACTCTTCCTGTCGACTGTCTTCTAGGACGGCCAGGAAGTTATCTACAGCCGCTACCGCCTAGCTAGGGATTCTGCTGCTAAAAGGGCTGCCCGGTAAGTCTTTAGCCTAGACGTACGTAAGGACCTTCTAGTCCCTAAGGCAATCGATAAATATAACTATAAGATAAATAGGGTTAATATAAGTAACTAGATAAGGTCCTACTATTAATATAACCACCCTATTCGTTAAGGGGGCTAGCAGTTAATTGCCTAGAATTTCCTACTAGAAGTAGTAGTTATAAATAGCTTCTTACTACAGCTCTAGGGCAGCCCTAGGTAGCAGAAGGTAAAAACCTACTACTAATAGCGGCAGTTACTTACAGCTTAGCTTATCTAGCAGTTTGGCCTATTAGCAGGCGGACGGAAGCATTCACGACTTAGGCGGGCTACAGATAAAAGGAATACGTCTATTCCATGGGAACACCACAGGAAGGGATTAAGGGGGGCCAATTCACTTTGTTCCTACTGTAGCAATAGGAAAGCTTTAAGAGCCCGCCAGACCCTAGCTAAGATATCTAGGAATAGCCTCATACAGAAGAAAAGGACGCGGAAGGGCTGCTTAGACTGTAATGTAGCTTTATGTACCAAGGGAGATTGCTGGTACCTCTGGCATACCCAAAATATATAGGGATTAGAGGTACTTTTACCCTATTGGTTAGCTCAATTAATCTAGAAGCCCTTATTGGCTCTACCCCGCCCTTAGCAAAAATGGAGCTATTCCGCACCCGATGGGATACGTTAGAAGCGTAGTCCACCGCCGGCGCCACCGTCGCTGTAAACAGCTGTCGCGCCGTCGCTGGTGACAAACCCCTCAATCGCTGCAGCTCGAGTGCAGCTTTTAGTCCCTTGGACGACACTTTCGCGATATGCTCTTTGTACTTGAGGCCAGTGTCCATAACGACGCCGAGAACCTTTACGTATTCCTTAGGGCGGACGACTTGTCCTCTGACTGTGAACGGTTCCGGGTCAGACTTGTAATCTTTGCGGGTGAAGTGGATGATGGCTGTCTTGTCCGCCTCGAACGTGGCTCCGCTCCTCCTACCCCAGGCAACGGCGTCTCTAATGATGGAAAGAAGACATTTCAGCATCAATCAAAATGGTAATTAGAGTGGTGATAATAGGTAAAAGAGCATAGGGGTACATGACGTATCGTTAAGTACCCCTTTGAATGCGGGGTAAATAGTGGGTAAATAGTGGGTATTTGGAGGTCTTGGCAAAAATGGCGTCAAGCAGCACCCGATGGGATAGCTACGCATACCGGCTTAACGCGACCGGGTCGTAACAAGAATGGAGTCAAAAGTCTACAGTTGGAAGGAAATCTTTTTCTTCTTTTATTGGGACATCTCTCATTACCGCCCGGGTTGTATGTTGTCGTGAGTGGTTAATGCAGACGGGAATGGCGTCTGAGGGCTACTGAGAAGCTGCGACCTCGTTCGTATCTTCGTTGCTCTGTCCCAGAGCTGGTACCGACTTGAGTGACTTCGTGTGCGGCACTCCGGCGTCCCTGCTGCGGCCGTGTGCCGTGTCACCTTATCTCTGTTTCTTTACGTCCCAAAGCGAATATAAATCAAGAGGCAGTGCTCGTTTCTGCTCGCCACTGGTGACCTTCAGTTTCGTTCCATCGTATCTTACAACCCCGCTGCGGTTACCACTACTCTTCACCGCCGTACATATTTTCTTGATCAGAAACGCCAACTTCTGTAGAACTGTCTGGTTGGCGACTTCCCAATCATGAATATCCTGCTTCACGTTGCGAAGCCTGACGTCGCTGAAAACGCGGTTTCTATGGTAAGCAACGACCAAGATGGGGGTCTGCGATATCCAGAGCTGAGGAGCGACCTCGATCATGTCCAGAGTCCGACTGGCAGCTCGAGTTTTGATTTCTATAGTCGACGCCAAATTCACTGGCGCTGTCTTAGTTTTCGCCACAGTTACTGGCATATTCCTCGCAGGTTCCCTGGTTTCGGAGATGGAAACGGCTCCCAGAAGATCCGACAGGTTGTCAGCTACGTCTGGTGCCTCTGCGATGCCACTTGAACCGTCTTTGTTGTCGACATAACCGTCGGTCTCGTGCCGTATGATGAATTTCAAGCCACCAAAATGATAGTGAACAATCCTGTGGTGTCCAGTGCTGCCAACGAGCCCTTTCGTGTATGCTTTCTCAAAGTTATGACCGAAGCCCCTGAAGCCCTGGATAGTGTCTTTCGTCTTGGTCTCCACCCGTGTGAATAATGCTGTCTTGCTACCAGCTATTTCAACTTGAATCTCGAACGGATCAGAAGAGGACTTTTGAACGAAGCGTAAGAGTTTACGGATATTGTTCCTATCGGTGACTAGATCGATGTCTCCAAGCTCGAACTTGGGATTCTGGACGAGGAGAGCACGGAGCAAGGGCTCGAGAGGATAATGACTGCGTGCCGCGTTCTGGTCTATGTACACCGTTCCGGAATCAGGCATCATTGTTGGAGGCCTTGGTGGCGGAGACCAAAGAGGCGGAGCACCTGTGAATGTTAAGAGCTATTCAAGGCTGCGTCCTAGGAAGTATCCTACCTGGAACCAGTATAGTCGGTAAGGTTTTGTCAAGCCAATTGTACGAAGCGACATGCTGGAGGTCGGTAATTGTGGCATCGCATATTGGGGGGTTACCCAAGTCAGAGTGAGATATTTCAGCCACGACAGAAGGCATGCTTAATGTTATCGTAACCGATAGCACAGCTCCAGTTATTGAGGAAAGATGAATATGGTCTAGGTCATGTCGAATAAAACAACGCAATTTCGTGGTAGCTGGCTTGCTGAAGACATGAGTGCTTAATATAGCGGGTGTCGAGCGGGGGGGGGGGGGGGGGGGGGGGGGGGGGGGGGGGAACGTGTTAGGAGGGGAAGGTTGGATTGATGTCATTGTCTCAGCACACACATAATCTATGTCTTGCTTTGGATTTGCTGGTTCACGTTGCACGTGGAAAATTGACGCGTGTTCGTTCTTGGCCCGCCGGCTACCAAATCGCACAGTATCAATTCGCTAGAATGGCGTATCATTCTGGCTTTGCTTTTCGGACATTGATGCAGCTCAGTCAGCCACAGCCCAACTAGTAACATCCTTAAGGAGTCCCTGCACCTCAATCCAATCGGCCTCTTGTCAGTTCGTCCAAGCTGGCCTTTACCCGACCTTGGTAACGGTGTCTTGCTAGGGCGGTAACACTGTGCTTCCCTAGGCGGCACACAAGGGTACCGAAGGTACAAAAGGCCCAAGACGCGGCGTCAACAATAGTTTCACAGCCCGAGCTCAGAGTTTCTTTGGGTGTGTAAAAAGGGGTGCTGTAATTACCGCTTGTTTGCCAAACACAGTACTGTTGGTCAGCAATGGGCTTTCTGCCACAGAGACTCAATCGGGCGCACGACAGGGCGTCTTCCTGCATGCTTCCATGACTATGATACGCATTCGGGGAGCCATGCGTGCTATCTTAGGCAAAATCAGTAGCTCAGGATAGGGTATCCCTTGGTGTTGGTATGAGATGCTGGTCGCTGCCATGTACTCAAGATGCCGAATAGGCAGTCAAGTTGCAGCCCGGGAAACCAGGATACTAATGCCTGCCAATCTCTAGGCGCTTGTATGGAATTCGCCTCTGAGTAGGGTCGGTTCTGTGTCACAATGCAACGGCCAGCACAGTTGCTGGGTTCGTCGGGCTCCAACAGTCTCTTTGGCTGGCAACGAGTGCGTCGTCGAACGGGAAGTACTTCATAGTGACCACCCACAGAATGCAGCTAGTGCGGGCTGGAGGCTAGCTCGAAGGTGACTCGACTGTCCGGTTATGCGTTTTGTGCGTTTTACCCTGAGCTGGTAGCGCCACTGCCCGGTGAACGGGACGAGCCGGCAGTGTTCAAGCTTAGTGCGAGAAGGCTGAAACCTACGAATGCTTGCTCCTGGCTTGAGTGGCCGTACCACATACACGTAGACTTCTGAAAGATCGTAAGCTAGTTGCGCTGCACCAAGAAGAGGCGCCATAGCCAGATAAAATCGCTGTCGGCCATCCAAAGGGCACATATAGAGTGAACGTCAAGGGCGTTGCAGGGTGGTTCGAAGTACGGCTACAATGAGTTTGAGCAACAAACGGCGGAGGTGGGAATGGACGAGGCTTTGAGTTGAGTGCGCGTATTGCAAAGCTAGACGTTCCACGGGTACCCTCTAATGTCCGATGTCGTGCCGCGGAACCAATGAGCACCCTGTCCTTACAAAAGTGTCGCGAATGCAGCTGGCGACTTGATAGTTACGGTGCGACGTGGCTTGGCGCACTGGTTAGTGCGCTAGACACCGTGTTGTGACTGTCCTCCCCCGCGCATTGTGGCCAATGCATTCTGGGCATAGTGCACAGCCCCAGTGGGAGAAGGCAGACTAGCGTCAGCGACCAAACTAGACTTGCCTGCGCCTTCCCTGGCGATATAGACCGAACATTTAACGCGATCACGCGGCAGTACGTCAGTGACAATTCGCCCTGTCCCACTCTCATGCGGTTCTCAATTTCGTGGATCTCCCTCGTTCCTCGCCCCAAGCTCACAACAAATCAGCCTTGTGTGTGACTTGGCCTAAGCAACAATTGCCTGATGAGCCAATGCAACGCAGCTGTAGCAAATGGTCGACAAGGTGGACCTTCACGACGACGTCGTATACGTCGGAACCCAGCCAGGTGCGTCGCCCAGCAGAATTGCTGAGCTCAACTAAGAGACTCCTAGCGAAGCCCACTCTGACGACACCCATCAGCCAGTTGAGCGACATTCCAGCTTGCCGAAATGACCGTCTTCCCGAAAAGCGGAAGACCAAAGAGACAGAACATATACGCGCTAGCATCGGGCTCAGCTCTACATCCATATTCCAGATGTCTTCTGGCTGGAAGCCATACTGATCTAGGGTTTCTTTCAGCTTAGCGATGTACTTCTGCAAGGATTCTGCATTCTCAGCTGCTTTCCTTGAAGCATCAAGCATCTTACAACGTATCCTTAACGCAGAGATATCCGTGACGTTGGATGAAACGAGAAACCCAGTTAACACCAACAGTTGGTGGAGGACTGCCATCAGCAGAGGAGTGAGCCTCTCGAAGTAACAAGTTGGCAGCATCGCGGACGAGCTCTTTTCGCACTCGAAGACTCATACGATCAAGTCTATCGATATAAGAGCAGACTGCACGTTCTTGCTCTTCTGTAAGCTTGGTGTGTGTTGTTTGGCGACCCTTTAGAGATCTTTGATCATGAATTCGACGATATAGTTGTGATCGCGGCACGTTGAATGCCCGCGCCACAGTTGCGAGCTTGAGCTTCGGGGTTTTTCCAATCGCTTTTATTGCATCTTGGATACGTGCCTCTGTTTTTTTTATATCGTATTTAACCATGGTTGAGGCTGTTGTTTTGTTGAAGTTACGATCTGGTGATCATCAAAGTGTTCGTTTGGGTGGGTGGAGGTGGCCGAAACGTAACAAGTGGCAGGGGGTGCGGGTGCGGGGCACGAGTAATTGCTGACCTCTCACACAGACTTCTTCTGCCTGCCACGCCCGCTATCGCAGCAGCTTCCGCCGCAAGAGAAAATCGCAACGCGACAAGACCGCGCTTCTTCCTTGGTGACTCATCAAGCGATACCTCTACGTCGTCTTTTCACGCCGATTTACTTCACCGCTAGCTCTCACCGCTAGCCCTAGCGTGGCCGAATCTCAAGTGGGCAAAGTCGCCAACGGCGCGTCATACAACGGCGCGTTAAACGACTTCGCTGGCGACTCGTAGGATGCAGTCTCCTGCCGCATTCTCTACGGCGAGGTCAACTACAACAGGATCACTCTCGGCAAACCCTATAACTTCACCCTCAAGGAGAATGGCGACGACAGCAGAAGCAACGTCGATTGGCTCACTTGTTGCCTCGTCGTCGAAACGCTGCTCGATAGCCGCACCGAAAACCTCCGTTCTCTCCTGAACGTTCCCGAGGCGAACAGGGCATACAAGCCGGGCGTCTAGTTGATTCCCGAGTACAACGTCGAGTTCTTGCTGGTGGTGTCGGACTATTTCAAGGATTTCCAGTTTCCCGCCAACATCAAGGTCCGCCTCTGATGGTCCGCCTCTGATGGTCCGCGGAAGACGGTGATGCGCTCTTCAGAGCCCACCTTCTCCGCCAATTCCGCGATGGCTAGACCGGGCTTGACGCCATCATGCAAACAACCCACGGCTGCAAACTCGAGGACCATTGTCGGACGCTGAGGGCTGAGGACCCCAAGGCACGTAGTATCCCTTCGGCACACCCTTTTGACCAGTCTCGTCCAGTCACTAACACTACTCTCCCCTTGCAGGCCGCCAACATTCTGTATCGCAAAACTATCGTCTTAGGGAAGAGCCGAGGTCAACGAGGCCGGTTTCCGATCAGTGTTGGAGGAAAGTTATGGACTTGCCGTGACCCAATCCAGACAAAACAAGGGCATGACTGAGAACCCATCTGGAAGCAGCGGCCGAGGTGCGGTTGCCACCTCTGAGTTGAGGGCGGATTGGCGACAGAAGAGCCGGTTGAGCAGTTGTCGTTGCGCAATCGCAAAAAGCTGGCAGTCGTGGCCACTTCAGATATCAGCAACTATGTCAAGCAGAACCGGCCCCTCCGCGAGGCGCCTGTTCTCCCGAGCCAGGACTTCTCAGCGGCGCCCGAAGATTTCCATGGACAGACGAGTCAAGCCAGTCACCAAGAAGCAGCAGCATCTTTCATGCCGACCCAAAACTTCCCGGTATCACCCCAGGAATACTACGGCCAGGGCTATCCGCCACCAGAGTCGTCAGCCCAGTACGAAACAAATAATCCAGTCACTTCTTTTGCAGCTTTTGCAGACCCTCAACTCCAATATGACGCCAATCCAGAGGATCCTCAGGGACAGTCAATGGAGATTGATGACGCATTGGACGATCCTGAGGATGAACCCACAGCTGGTCCGCAGCGCAAGCTAAATTTCTTTTTACGAGACACTAGCATTTTTCTGCCCACTCCTCGGTTTATAACACTGGGAAATCCGGGTCCCATTTTACATTCGGCCGTCGCTCTCATCCAGTCACCAAAGTCACGATGGCCACCGCTTGCATTTCGCAACGATGTGGCCTCTGCTGCTTCAAGATTCAGAAAATGATAGGACTGTATGCTGTGTACATTGGGCAGTGGAGGTTTGTTGTGGTAATATCAAATGATATTTTGTAGGAATCACGAGTTGCATCTTTAGATGGTATGTCATCAGGGCGTATTATCTCTTTAGACAAACATAAAGTGCTTGAACTATGATGATGGTTTTCAAGCTCTTGGGAAAGTCCGGTGTCTGCAAGCCTAGGACCTTCGAAGTCCAAGTGAGACGGCAGCTGGTTGATAACTGGACAGATCTGTTTGAAGTGTGCTGGCATCCAAATATCGTATACGTTCTTCGTGAAGTGGTATGCCGTCCATTTCTCCTTCCCATCCAGAGCAGCAAAGGAAAATTCGTGGATGGGATGGCGGTAATTTCGTGTCCTTGCCATCAATCACCGCATAGTGTCTATAGATTCTTATAAGCAGATGGTCATGTGGAACTGAAAACGCCATGCCTCGACGATTGAGTTCGTCCTCTCGCTTCACGACCCGAAACGGTTCAATAACAGCCCGAACAGAAAGCGTCATGCTATGGGCATTCTGTCGATCCGCGGTGTCTAAAGCTGTGGCGCCGCCCTTGACCTCGCACTTCAGAAACGGAAAATACATCATGTACGTGGCCATGAAGAACGACTGGTCCCCAGCAAGAAAGTTGCCGATGAACGGTGAAAGCTTCTCAAGCTGGTCGTCAGTGAGCGCTTCACGTTTGAAACCCACGGAGTAGTCGGGTTGCGGATGGGTGCCGGTAAGCGGGATAGAATTGTTCCACCCTTCGTTCATGCTTTCGATCAAGCAGTCGAGCTCCGCAGCGCCGTAGGTAGCAAGGAGCTGTGCAAAGAGAACAATCAACGGAGTGATGTCTCGAATGACTCTTATTTCGTTTTTGTCTGCCACCTTGCGACAGGTGGTCTCGAAGATATCGTCGCGGAATAAGGAATCGTGTGGGTTGGCCTGATCCGTCCCAAGTAAAGTCTTAATGATGGACTTGCTTGCCTCTGCTATGCCTTGGGAGGACTTGTCCATGAAGCTTCCTTTGGTCGCAAGTACGGTTTTGTATTGCGGGTCACGATATGGGGGCAGTCTTCTCCTCTCTCGGTCTCTGGTCGCTAGGCGTTACGGAGCTAGCAGAGCCAGAATCTGATCCTTCGCGACTGAGAGTTGACGAAGACCTCTTCCTGGCAAGAAGCCGCTCCATGTCGCGGCCCTGCTCGAAGTATTGCCATGGCCAGCACCCTTTTCTTGCCCAGTATGTTATCGGATCGACCGTCTCTTCTTCGCAGCGGCTGGCGGTCTGTCGGGATCGCTTTAAAGGGCGCTCCTCCGTAGAAGATCCGGGAGCATCAGGATGTTCGCGTGGTCATTTCCGACAATCCTTGGGGTGGTGCGTTCTCGCTTCAATCGGTGCTTTTACTGAAGCTGGCGTAGCATCCACCGTCAGTGCCGTCTTAGAATAGGAATTTTTCGAGAATGGAGTGGAGGGTTCGGGTTTGTCATGTTGTGAGACGCGATAGAGGCTTATTTGACGAAGGATCTTGTTCACTCGGTTCTTGCCTGTTGAATATCAGTCAGTTGTGCCTAGCTTCCAACAAGGAATAGCTGCTACCTTGACGGTATATTGCTGTGGTTGAGGGCCCGTCCTCTTCTGCGAGCGCCTTTGATCGAGTACAAGCCATCGTGGTGAGACAGAAGCGGGATGCTTGTGTTATGCTTGGAGAAGAGTTGGGAAGAGTAATTGATAAAACATAAGGTAGAGAGATTGAGCATTCAGACGTCGAGTGAATGCTCGTGTCAGGGCGAGTGTGTAGTGGGTATATGATTGACTCCTGGTGCACCCGGCCGATAACGCCAGTATCAGCGTGGGGGCAAAGCTGAACACCCCATGTGTCCTGTATGTTGGTCGTATTGCGTTTAGCCCTTCGATAGACCCGCTGGGCCTTTTATCCTGCGTTGACGGACTTCATCTCCGACCGAAACTTTCCGACCGTGAGGGAAAATGGTACGACGGAGGGAGGCCAGTAGCCTCGAGCCAGCAATGGGGCCGGGGCACAAGGGGGCAGAGGCACCCCATGACCCGTTCGCTAGTGACTTGAGGCAGATGGACTGACAGGCGACGGAAAGCTTCATGCGGGCGGGCGGGTGCGGGCAGGCGATACTGGGGTCCTTCATGGACGGGAACGGCAAGGCGCGCCCTTGGCCCGGGGCAGAAAGGGTGGAGGCGTGCGGCCATTGTCAAGAGGGAGTCGCTGACGATAGCGACGCCGGGACGGATGGCAGCCGGGACGAGGAGGGCAGAGGAGGAGAGGAAGAGACCGGCGACATGGACCGAGCGGCCTAGGACGCACTGGCCCGGCAGAGGCTATCAAGCGATCTCCAGGCGTGGTTAGGGTAGATGGAAGGGAAGTGCGTGGTGTGCTACATGGCAGCGACTGTCAAAAAGTCTTGGAAACCCCGCACCCAAGGTGCCCCATATATCACACCACTACCCTCTCGCTTCAACTATCAATTGACTACAACACGAAGGTAATCAGCAAGCTGCTGAACTGCTCATGTTTCTCTCGTACATTGAGCCGAAGGGCATACCGCGATCGATCATGTCAAAGTTGCCTTCGGAGCAGCAAATGACTGTAACCATTGGTGTGTTGTGTGGCTACGCATTTCTCACCCGACGAGGAAGTACTCTTGTGCACGATGCGGACTACAGCACGCACCTGGCACTCCTACCTACGCGACGTATCGAGGGCCTGTCAGATCAACCGTGATAGACAGTGCCTCGAATTTGCTTCCTAACGTGGACGTATTAATGCCACAAGTGGAAACAACCATCGGCATCTATCACTGACTAATCACAAACCTGGTTTTGTCCCGTGCATTGCCCTGTTGACCGAGCTTGAACATCCCCGTCTTGCCACCTTAAGCCTGATTAAGAAGGTGCATTTGTTGGCTTGTTCAGCTTTCAGGCAAAGTTCAGTTGGCAATGTAGGGACCAGCCATGGCTTGCGGATTGATGTAGTCCCATATGCCTTGGATCTCACAAGTGTATTTGAGCTGTTGAAACCACGTCGGCCAGTCGCGTCGACTGTTGAGTTTTGTGGATTCAGCAATCGAGTTGATGTCTAGGGCAGACATGGCATATAAGAATCGTAAAATTGAGTGCGTCTGCTCATTTGAAGCAGGGGTCTGAAAGATTCGACGGAAGCTGGGCTGGGTGTAAGATCGTGAAGTGTAAAGTGCTTGAATTGAGAAAAAATGGATGAGGATGACAGCCCATAGAAATAGGTGTCTAAGGTGTCATCACGTGATATAGCACGTGACCTTACTTATTTCCTCACCCAGGATATACACAACTACTTGTGATACAATTCTTGGTACAGTTGATGTCAAATTAGACAGTACCACTTTCATAAATAAATGGATAAAACCTATCTTATGGAAGCTGCCGAAATTTTGTGTAGCAACTACACAATAGGACCAGGGTGCCTCCTGTAGGGCACCTGGCGGCTATGGAACAGGATATGGTTGATTGATTTTGTTCTACTTGGCTTTGGCCGCCCTAATCCGCAGGTGCGCCTGGAGAGCGGGGTTTGGCTGACAGCTGAAGCGTTGATAATGAGCCGCGACGCCCTACTTAGCCCTGTTATTGGATTAGGGCCAGCTGTCCTTAAACTTCCCACTATGTTCTCGTTGAAGAGTGTTGCCCTCCTACCTGATTTCTTGCTTTCGTGTTGCCTCTCATCTTCTCTTTATGTATCTTGTCGTATTACTAGATATCCTATCTTATTTAACTACCCTATTCCTAGTGAAAACAGTAAGTTTTAGTGTAAATATGTAGGACTAAGGTGTTCATGATCAGGAGTGATCTAAGAGCAGGTATGCTGACTTAGGACCAACGCCGCTGAGGACACTGTATCCAAAAGGACCTTTGTGGCCGCGAGTAGGCGTGCTTCTCATGCTTTGAAGTTCTGACTTCAAAATTTCGTCCTTTTTCTCGTAGACGTTTCATCATGATAAGAAGATTACCGTAGGGTTGGTCGTAACTGGCATTCGAACCTGTCCTCCATCCTGCCTTAAATGCATAGTCTGGATGAACGATGTTCTTCGCGGTTAACGCCGCGCCGCTGCCCCACCAGGGTTTCCCCGGGCCTGCAACCCCACTCTCACTACAGTAACCCGCTTCTTAAGTCTATAAATCCCACCCTCCCACTCGTCAATCCCACTCGTCGATCCCACTCGTCATCTTCAAACCAGACTATGTCATTTGACGACAATGGACATGCATAACCATGTGGACTTTCCTTGGAGTCCCTGGGATGCTCTTGGCATGAATCCCTCTTATGATGTGAATACCATCCGAACATCATACAGGCTTGCACTTCTGTTCCGGCATCCTGACCGTGGACAGGACTCGTGTCGTTGGCCCACTGTAGCCAACATCAAAGACGCACGAGATTATATTCTTAGCAACATCAGTGCTGCGTTCACGAAGTACTCGGACTTCCCACGATCGTTCTTCTTTCAAGAACGCCACGAACCCTATAGGGACCCAGAGTTACCTGCCAATTTTTGGCGCTGCCAGCTTTGCTTTATTATCCTTCGTCAGGTTTCAGTTTCTGAACATGCTAAATTGCATGGGCAACAGCTATGTGCAATCTGCGGTCAGTCTCTGGACCACTCGGAACTTGAGACTCACTACAGTACCGTACACTCGTTACAATAATGTCACCTTTGCGCGGAATTGGTGGCTTCGACAGGATTTGATGGTCATTTGCTCTCAGAACATACCTGCCCCCTGTGCAGCCAGAGGCTTCCCAAACGAGGCTTGCACGATCATCTTATCTCTTACCACACAGGAGACGCATCGTGTGAGGACTGTAGTAGTCTGGAAGGAGAAGCCCTTGTCTGGCATGCTCTTGACTGTCATGATTGGACATGGTGTCCAATTTGTACGAGCAAACAACTTGACAACATACAGCATCTCGGTGAGGTGCACGCCTGGCGGCCATGTCTGGATTGTCGACCAAATGAGACCGTCAAGTTCGCATCCCATGTTCAAAATGAACACCCAAGCATCTCATGCCCAGCGTGTGCAGTTAGTGTTGCTAGGGATGGTGGCTTCGAAACGTATGCCGGGTGCAGCGGCCATAGACTTTGGCCTCACTTCCTCGCGAGCGCTTGGCAGGATAATGATAGGCTGCATGGTTCCCCACACGGATTGGCAAAAGATCCGGTATCTCCACGGCCCTCCTCGTGGACCCCGGATCGCACCACGCGAACCAGAGCGGACCCGAGCCGGATCCCGGGCGTACCCTCGGTTCGGCGGCGCCAGATCTGCTCTGTAGTCCGTTGCCGCAGTAGGGACAAGACCATTGAGACTTTTCGTGAACGTAGCAGGGGCATAGTAGACTGCAAGCTTAGAGAAGTCCTGTATACGAGCAGGAACACATTGCCGCGATATTTTGGTCAAACAAACCATGGGAGGTTTACTGTAACTAACTCTCCTCTGAATCTATGCAATTGTGGCAGGGCTCATGCGTCCTTGTTGGGATAATTGACATTGCCTGTCAGAATACCACCATTCAAGGTCATTGCACCAGTCCACCTGAAACCAATTCTCACAAACCGGAAGC
>LFIW01002533.1:0-16712 GCA_001625285.1 Colletotrichum incanum | reverse complement strand
GGGGGGGGGGGGGGGGGGGGGGGGGGGGGGGGGGGGGGGGCGACTTGCAGGTCGCGACCGGGGAAAGAGCGGGAGTGCAGATCGTCTCCATAGTCAGAGCGACTCGAAGGGATCCGGCCGAGCAAAGGCCTGCAAGTATGTGTTGTGTTAAAGTGGAGGGACGGCTCCAACGACGCCGTGTCGCCGGACCCTGTAGGGACTCCGGACAACGACAGTCTCGAGAATCTCATGATAAGCTAGCCCACTGCCTGCGGAGACGGTGTGTGCCGAGGACAGGCCTAGGTGCGTCGCTCATCGCGACGCCGAAGCAAACGTGCTGTCCGGAGGGTTGTTGACATGGGGCTTCGTCGGAGCGCCATAGGTAAGGGCGCCGTGCCGTATCGCGTGTCTTTTGGGGATGCTGGACGGTACGGGTTACCTGATCGCCGCGTACCCGTGGGGGTGGTTGGCTTCGGAAGATTCGAGAGATCGTCGTGATAACGCGATTGATAGACAACCCTTGCTTGTCTCGGGACTCCAGGCTGCAACACATGTTTGCAGACGGAGTTGCCGCAAGGCTGCGGCGCCTAGCTTGTTATTCTCCCGGTCGTGTTGCTGAAAACGAACGAGGCAACAAGACCTGCCGGAGGGCATTTTATCCACTCGGGCGCGTAAGAAGCCGAGGATCGCCGAGTTTCACTCCGAGCTGCCCAATATGATTGTTTGCAGATTTTATATTGTTACAACAAACATACTATCCGGGGGGGATGGTTGTCTTGCGCTTTCCAGGTATAAGACAAAAACACTGTACAGAAGCCGAGAAGACAAGAGCGGAAGTCCACCCCACCGAGTCCCATATATTGAGCCATGACACTGCGCTGTCGACTATACGAACTGATGCGGCGCAAAAGCAGTGGCGTTCCTGTTCGTGTTCAGCGGCAACCAAATCACCATCGTCGGTGTTCCTGGACCTTCATTGGACGCGTCACCGTCGACCTGGGCGGACGAGGCAGCGGGAGAGTGGGGGGCATTCCACACACTGATAGATCCCCGTTGCAGATTCGCCCGCACTGGAAGCAAGAGGCGCTCTCCCCCGAAGAGATGGGGGGTCGTCACAGGTATGACATCCCTGCGGCCGTTACCAGGGTTGTCTGCGCCGTGGGTAGCATCTGGCGAGTCGTCAACTTGATAACACTGCATCGGAAGTGCCTCAATATGACTAGTCACAATATGGAAGACCTGCGATCTCAAAAGCGCGTGAGCCTTGGCCACCTTATGAACCATTGTGGTCGAAGAAGCGCAATGGTGAGCGAAGAGGTGCATGTCGCCTAGGCAGCGAGCAGCGTTAGTTTCTGGCTTCGGCCGTCTCAGCCAGGAATATATACGGACATGTGCGCAAACATGGCTGCCCTGCTTGCGCGAAAATCCCCGATATTGCATCCTCAAGAGCTGCTCTGATTCCACACGAGCGCATCCGGTGTAACGCCTTGATAAGACGACAAGCAAATTGAGCAGTGGATACGTGACGTGAGAGCGGCGCTTCGTCTGCAGCAGTCCCTCCTTTGGATCCAGTTCGACAGTCGCGGCAAGACAATAAACCAACGGCTTACTCGACATCAAACTTGGCGTCACCGGATTTCAGACATACCATGCTAAGAAAGGGATGTGTGTAACCGCGAGTGTCTTGTTGTACGCATGCCGTTCAGCTTGTCGCACGTGTTGCACAGCGTCGGCACCAATATCAACATCACGACACGATCAGCACCGCTTTCATTGCTCAGACCCAGACCCTTCAACGTTCTTGGCCATTTCTCAAGGACTCCTGCCCACCGGGGGCCTTTGGCGTAATGAGAGCCGCAATGGAACACCCGTCAATTGCGTTGCCATCAAGTAAATACCCTGTCAGAGTCTATCCAACAGCGTTTTGGCTCGGACGAAGTTTGGACTCTTCGGTGACTCGAGTCCACTGAAATGCGCTGAGGCATTACTGCAGTGAACACTTGACCGAGTTGCCGCGCCGATCAGGGTCCTGATTCCTGCATGCCACCCACTAAGAAGAAAGTTTCGACGAAGCGAACCTAGATGCCAGGGCGGCGTCGCGGTGGGAATTCCGGCCCATTCTTTGCCCAAGGTCCACCGCACGACGGCCGCGCCCGGACCGACGGGCGGGAAACTTGGAGCGACGGCGCAGTCTACGGTGCCCCGGATGATGCAAAAGTGGGATGTTGTGCGCACCCAGGCTTTCTCTCTCTCGACCTAATTCGCCAGGCATCTGACTAACGTGGATTGTGCTCAAAGCTCTGCGAGAACGAAAGCCAGTGCTTTTTGGACCAGAAACCAGCCGCAGGCAGGGTTGACGGCCGAGCAGACGGGCAGCGCTGAGACGTGTGTTGTGCGAAATATGGTTGACAGTCGTACGGCATCGCCCGTTGGATTGTCCAAGATGGCTGGCAGATCCCAGGAAACTGAAGCCATGACCAAACGGGAAGGCAGAGGCCCTCAGCCAATTCCTGGTCCCGGTATCTTCTTGCAGCCGTTGTTTTCGTCCTTATCTTGTCTCTGAACCCTTCTACCCAGTCGCCAAACTTTTGATGCGGCGGATGAAAGTGCCGACTGACTCTTAACAAGCAGGCGTTATGCATACATGCCCACTAAACAGATAAGCCCAGAGTGGCGGATGCCTCTCTCCGTTGCCAGGCAGGCTTCCATGTTTCTGGCTTCCCGCAACCGTCTCCTTAGTCGCGACAACACGAAGCAGGATGCTGGCAGTGTGGCTTGCGTCCGACTACCAAGGAAAGTGGCATGGCTTGGAAAGCATTGGCGCTGTCACTGGCTGGGCGGGGGCTGATGCGGTGATAGGGCGAGATTATGGCGTCGTTTTTTTTGTTTTTTTTAATGTCGGAGGGAACTGTTTAACCATCCGCCGAAGATGCGGGATGACCTCCTGGCTCTAGCTGGCTGACTAGTCAATGTACGGGTCACTTTATGCAAAACAGTTGGGTTTGCTAGGTGGCACAGCAGATGATGGCGAACTGTCCGTAGAGGTGCAGTCGTCCGGGTTCACGTCGGCCTCGACCTTGCCCGCCATGTACTACTACTCTTGAGCAGTGAGTAGTAACAGGGGAGGGGAATGCGTGTCGTGTTACAGCCAGACGGACTGCTATGTACGGATGGGACGCCGTGAACTCTACCCCTCACCGCGTCGACTTGCAGCGTCGCTTCATCCTTTCAGATGCCGGGGAAAGCCATGAACGAGGCACGGTTTGAAACATGCGGCATCGATTGGACAACTTGAAGTGGGCGGCGAGCCGCGGAGCAAACAAGGTATTGCATCCCAGGGCAGGTCAGGCCAAGGCAGGACGGCGACCAGATAGATCCGGCCGCCAGGCAAGCAAGGTAGCTGTCGCCGTAGCTGTGTCCTTATCCGTAGCCTGCCGTTGCTTCTTCTTGTAGGTTTGTGGAGAAAACAAGAGCCGCGTGAGTTTGATGCGCGACAAGCAAACACCATCGACTGGCCACTGCGCCAAAGGTTCCTATCTGGCTGAACGGGCAATGCCCAGAGTCTGGGGTGTGGAGATGATTCAGATGGCGGAGGGAGAAACCGGAGAGGATGGAAAACTGGAGACGACGAGTGTCGGACGAAGTCGGGTCGGGTGTGGATGTAGAGAGATAAAAGAGGAAAGAAGAAGAAACCGAAGTGTAAATGAAGAGGTTGCTGGAACGTGTAACAATTCGCAATACCTTTGCCAGATGGTGCATTGGCTATGTACATGTAGGTGCAGATGGCAGGTTTCAATGCATTCGCACTTCAGCCCGCGCGCACCGCATCACGGCATAGGAAACACAGCCGAAGGTATGGTCAGTGGGGTTTCTTCTCTGCCTAGCGTCTGGTAGGTAGACTGCTTGGACGGCGAGAGCGTGGTCTAGACCTGCTCGACCGTCGCAGCCAACGCCTCAACACCATGCTGGCCAGCAGCGTCCCTGCTCTTCTCCCGTGACCGTCGCTTTCCTGCCACAAAGTCGACGAAGCTACAGGCAATCCGCAGGAGAGACCTGGCGGGGGTTCGTCCAGTGGGAAGCAGATGTCCCAATAGTTCTTCGCATGTTACCATGGTAAAAACTTGCCATCGACGGGCGTTTGCCAATTCGGAAGAAAGCCAATCCTGCTGCGCGAGACACTGAAAGAAAGAGAATGGCGGGGCGAGAAGGAGGCAAATTCATGGCCTTTGGTGTATGAAGATCCACACCATCGGCGCTGCTGGGACCTGCTTCCTCGGCCCCGACTTGTGGCGCTAGGTAGGCAAACAACGCTTCCCGACTTACGTTGTTGGACGAGGGTGTTGCTCGAGGAGGAAGCCCGCTCGGTGAGTCGGATGGATACGAGTTGCGGCCTTGCGCCGACAAGTCCCCGGGACGCTTTCTTCCAGCCTCATTTCCGGGGCACCAAGTCACACTGCCGCGTCGCACAACACCGACAGTGAAGACCTGTTCTCTAGCAAGTGAACTCTCTCTCCGCAATTGTCGAGGGTACATCTGGGTTAGGGAGGCAAAGTGACCTGAACATACTGCGGGATGCCGGACCCGGTTTGGAAGCTGCTATCACCGGGGCGTGCTGACCACGGGGAATCTCGTTCCCCAGAGCCAAGCAAGTCGATTCAATTCCCTATCTTCCCCGTGAAGCCCCATCTCCTCCAGTTGGCGGAAGCCAGGGACCAGTGCTGTCAACTGTATCGAAACGGCTCTGTTCCCATTCGCCCATCGCCGTACCCAGGCTCCGGATGCGTCAAATGCATTCATCGAGAGAGCCTCCGTGGCCGTAACAGTGACACGCGAGATGCCACGACAAGAATAGCCTGCGGTTTCATGAGACATCTCTCTGAACCTAACCTGATCCCAGCTCGGCGTGATTCGGATCAGGATAGCATCAAAGGTCGAACCAGGCGCCGCTCCCATTGGCCTCCTATCCCGTGGCATTGCCTGCAATAACCATGCCTTTGGCTTCGCCTCGTCCTCTCCCCGCGCCGTGCCCGCTGCTTCCTACCAGCCCACGCCTTGCGCGCATAGCATGCTTCTCCTGGACTCAAGGTCAATACTGCGTACGTTGATAGCACTGACCAAGTTAACTTTGCGTATACCCCAGAGTGTTCGTCCATGTGTGCCCGAGTTTTACCACAGTAATGATAGGCGGAGACATACTTGCTGCCTACAGTACATGGAAGCAGACTTTGGGGGGGGGACTGGGGAAGCTGATTTTGCCTGTGAATGGTCGTTTGCGGGAGCCTAATGCAGCCATAACGCAAAGCCAAGAGTATTCTGCTATGATATCTCGAAGTCCTTATCGATCGATAGGCCTTGAGAAACGGCGGTTGGCCTTTTCTGGTACCGGATACTCAAGTCGACGTTTGGTGTAGCCTGCAGTCTCAGTCTGTCAAGGGTTGTTGATCTTGCCGGCAAAGACCCTGTGTTTCTGGCCACTGCAGCCACTCCAGCTCCACCACATCCGCGGCAGGGGCGAAGTGTGAGTAAGGAAAGGGCGAAAAGAAAAGGACTCCATGTTTCTCGATTGAGCTCATCAGATGCGCGCCAGGTACGCCGGTCCGCACCAAGTGGAATGCCCAGAAGCCGGTGTCTTTCGCGGTGGCCAAGAAAGCCAGAAAGTGTAGTGCAGTGGTGGGTTCGATGTTGTGCAGCTAGTGATTAGTTGCAGTTCCCTTCTTACGTATGATCCTGTTGATTGGTATACGTGCGCCTGTGCAACTGCGACTACTCAAACAGGCTGGAGAGCGTTGTTGCGCAGAAGCTCGACGACAGGCAGGGAAAAGAGTTAAACTGAGCCAACACCATTGTCAACTGCGATAACGGCCCTAGATGGGATCATTGACAGGCACACCACCGCTTGCTGCGAAGCCATCAAGGCCGCCGGCACCCAGACCCGTGCGGGACATGTCGGGCCCAGCTTGTGTGACTTTGAAATGGGGTTTGCTGGGAGACCTGGTCGCCAGGTTGAGTTGCATCGATGCAGCAACACCCAAGCTTTCTGACGACCGATGTACTATTACTTTGCGTGACTGGCGCCTTGGACCCTTGGGCAGCCACCGCGGGGGCTCGATGGGTATTGTCCTCAACAGAATGTCGATCGATTCTGACGCCCGGAAGGTGAGGCTTGAAGCTTGAAGCTGGTGCCTCTTTTGTCATCGAGCGCACCAGTCATCCGATAGTGAACACTAACAAATTCATATCGGCGGCCAGGGCTTGGCCAAGCTGGGACAGGCGATCAACAACTTGGATGGGTTGGTTGGCGCAAAAATGTAGACCGCCAGCTAGGAAGGTCATGCTTGCTCGTCGACGGCACTGCCATCATAGCAAAAAACATATATCAAACAGCATTTCGTCGTCGCGTTTCCCTTGCTGCAGGGCTTGAAGCTAGGACCGTCGTGGTGGGAGGGGGTGGAGTGTAGGATCGGCCCTCGAGACTCGCAGGAGCACCAGGGCATCAAGATAGAACATCGAGATGGTCTTCCTCGAACACAAGAGCAAGTCGATATCTGACGGTAATGGCAATGATGGCATGACGCAGGCATCACCGCAGAAGATAACATCATCGCTTGGTTCATTGGTGGTGTGTTTGGTGCCTTTGTTTTGGCATGAAGGGTCCGAACAGACAGAGACATCTGTTGCAGGAATGTCGCAGCTGATTGGGCAAGGTAATTTCAGCGAGAAAAGCGATTACCGAAACATTTCTACCACATGGCATGGTAGGTCTCGCGGTCCCCCATACGCTTGCGAATTTGCTCTGGGGTCGTCGAAGCTCGGCGATGGCAGATGTGAACGAGAGGAATCAAGGCGGAGACCAGCAACCCCCCGATGTCTCCAGTAGCCACGAGGTCACGGATGGAGTCGTCGTGGGGAGCGTACGAAGCCAAGACGGCAGGTGCATTAAAACTGCGGATACTCGACTGGGCTGGACTGCATAGCACGGCCGGCTGTGCGGTGTTGACCGAGATGAAGGCGAGGTTTCTGCTTTCGGCACACAGTGGTTGTGGACAACAGGTAGCCGTAGCTTGTTGTCAAAAAGCTGACGAAGGCGAGGGACCGAGGGAAGGTCGCACCATTCACTCTAGAAAGCGACTCGAAGGATGTCTTGCTCCCGTCGACTTACGACAGTCAGCAGGAAGGGCCGGCGGCGGACGAGCATCGCGGCCGTCTGTTGTTCCATTGCCGTCGTCTCCGGGAAATATCCTATGAGTGCCCTGCCCAGCAATTGTTAGCGAGGTACCGGCTGCCCCACAGTGTCCAAGTCCATGGCACGCTAATCTGCAGCGTCAAGTGACAAGCCCGCCGACCCGGGGAAAGGTTCCGGTCATGCGCAAGTCACTGTGTGGGGCTAAAATAGCCAAGGCCCACATCAACGCGGCGACATTATGGAGCAGCTGGGACCGACGACTCTTGCCAACACACGCCCCTGCCTTTTCGCCTGTCTGCACTTGCCTCGCCCTACCTGCCAGCTGCCTTGGCGACAGACGCAGGAGTAGGAGGCCCTGGATCGTCACGCCTCCTTGTTGCCATACATAGTACGAATACACCGGGAAGAGAGCAAGGGCGTTGGGAAGCGGCGAACATGTAACACACGCGCTTACTGACTTTCAATGCGGCCCCGAATCCAACTCCCCAACACCAGCCTCCAAGTCACTGCACGTCGGCTGCTAATTACATCAACGCCGGCGATTCGGCCAATGGTCCACGGCCGATACCAACGAACGTTGCTCGACCCCGACATCACCCATCGGTTCTGTCTGAACCATCCGATGGCATCAGATCAGCGAGGGAACCCACCCGACTTGCATACCTGACCAGAAGAAACGGAGGCAAAACCCTGCGCGCCAGACTTCAAAGCAAAGGATGTCGAAGCACCACAAGCGCACGCTAACTGTCATACAAGCGCACCAGAGACCCTTGATTCCCTTCGCACCGTATATGTCAATTTGATATCAGCTTTCAGGCCCCGTTCATTTGTTGCTTTTCCCTCCATTGCATCCATTTCACGCCAGCCTTGGACCCCATCTTGGGCCAGACGGTCTTTCGGCCTGAGCGGCCATCCCGTCGAGCAGACCGACGACCTGAAGCTGCGGGGACCGGCACAGGCCAAGACAGATAACTCGCGGGCACACAGACACCATGACCCAAAGGCGAGACATGAAGGCTCTGTGAGAATCATCCCCGCCATCTGAAAGGTCTCGACTGTGAAGGCGGGGATCACGTTAGTTAGTGGGCATGGCAACGTGGAAGTTGACCGGGACGCGAAAGAAGAAAAAAGTTTTTGAAAAAACATTTTCTCCCCAACTCCATCTGGCCTCCTTGCTAGGATCTTACCAACAACCCCCTGTCATCGGGGCCAGCTTGTCGCCTTGCCAATTTCGAATGTACACACGCTACCGAAAAACAGGCAACGGGGGCCCTTTTCGTCCTCGCTTGCCTGGCATGCCCTGGGCTGAGTTCGGATTGGGGCTAGGAATTGGCCCTGCTTGAACCCTCAGACATTGAGGCGTCTGACCAACGGTGGATATAACAACTTGGTCCGGGTCACTGGCCATTACCAAAGCTCTTTCGTTCTCGCACCGTCGAACGCGCAGTGCCTTTGGCTCTGTCACCTAGGCTGCGTGCTACATGCACCATGCTGATGTCTACGGGTACATTCGACCCAATGGCCCCGACTCGACGTGGGCAAGAGTCGGCCCATATCAAAGTATTCGAGAAGACGATGGGCTTTGCGGTTGCGTTTATCCCACCTGCAAACCAGGCTCGTGTCCCGCTCGCACTTGCATTGCGAGAGTCGATTATACCCGGCATGGTTCGACCCAACGACAAACGTCCCCACGTTGACGTCTTCATGCCAGGAACGCGGATCGCCTAGATGGCTGTTCATGGCCTGTATACCGTTAAGGATCAGAGATCAAAAGACCTGAAGATCGCCGGGGAACTCGTTCCTTTGGCCGTCATTCCTACGCTCATTTTCAGGTACATCATAGCATTGATTGGGGCATGTATCATCATCTCGTCACCTATGTCCAACGACAGTTTGTGCTGGCACAGTTTGTTGGATCCATCCATCTGCACGCGCCTGGATGCTATCATTTTCGGCACTGCTTCCTCTTCGTCCAATGTATCGAGGCATTCCGGGGATTGCGATCTCCACTTCCCCAGAACGCCTCACCGGACGCCTTTCGCGTGCTCCTCGGTCTAGGT
This sequence comes from Colletotrichum incanum, assembly GCA_001625285.1. Taxonomy (NCBI): domain Eukaryota; kingdom Fungi; phylum Ascomycota; class Sordariomycetes; order Glomerellales; family Glomerellaceae; genus Colletotrichum; species Colletotrichum incanum. The sequence continues at coordinate 7,490 of LFIW01002533.1, read as the reverse complement.
ACAGTGTTGAACGAGCGTTTCGCACGCACGCGGTCTTTTTTCGTTTAGTATTTTTCTATCCTGGCCCTAGACAATCAGCGCCCATTCCCTGCCCCGTCTTGGTGTGCCAGTCTCCTCGACCACTGGCATGCATTCATTTTCCAGCTCTTTGGGTTATCCAGTCTCTTTTGTGCCTGGTCATCACGAAACGCACGAAGCGTTGTTTTGGGGATCGCCAGCAGACTTGTCTCCGTCGCCTCTCAGACTTGACTTGGCTCACCTCCCCGAAGTTTGCCTTCATCGTTCCTTGGCCAGGATCATCCTGTGTGTGTCTTGATTGTCCCCCCCACTGCCACGCAGGTCGCTCAATCGCTGCCCAGCATCGGTCCGTGCTTGGGATGGCTCTGTTCTCCCTTGTGTCTCGAGGGAGTGACCATGAGGTGTGTTCTTTACTGTGTGAGACGTCCCTTGAATCTGGAGAAAGACGCATCATCCCGCCTCCTCGTCTCCTCGTTTCTGCTGGACGACTCCTTGCGAATTCCTTCCGGTCGGCCACTTCGCCGCGACTTTTGACCAATCACCCGACTACACACTGCACGCTGCGTTCAACCGCGCCGCCTCGCCGTTTTGTGTCTTGTCCGTGTTCACTCTTGCATACCTGGCTGCGGACAGGCAAGTTGCAGTAAGAAAGACACCATGCAGATATATAATATGCTTCCTCCCCGAACCTCCCTCCTTGTGAATGGTTCCCCCCATCATAACCGCGTCAGTGGACAGAATCGGGCAAATAGCATCGAGGTAGGTACCGGTGTACTTGTCTCCCTCTTCCACCCTTTGCCGTCTGCACCTTCGAACCTCTCCTCCTCCCCTTTCGATGCACTCCCACTTGCACCCCAGTTGTCGGTCTGGCTGCAAGCTGTTACACTTGCATGTTGGGTGCGTGCATTGGCTTGCAGGTCTGATAAACGCTTGCGCAGCGCAGCATAGCGTAGCGTTGCGTTGCGTTGTGTTGCGTCGAGCTACTCCCACCACTGCTTGGTACACACCACACGTCTCTCACTCTCACTCACTCACTCACTTTCTCTCTCTCTCTCTCTCTCTTTCGCTCTCTACCTCCCTTCCGTCGAGTTCTGTCTGCATGATACCTTTCTCTTACTTTATGTTCACTCTGTGCTTGCATCCATCCTCTCATATACCCTGACCATACGGATGCTGCGTACATCCAACTAGCCCATCCACACAGAGCTACACCGGCTGCTCCTCAGCCCTTGGTACCGATTGTACATGCACAAGTTGCCAAAGTACGTACCTCCACCCCAGGTCATCCGCACGTAAGGAATTACCTTGTACATGAAGTACCTGATGGCGTGCCGGACCATAGCAAAGTACTTTTTACGCATCGCAACAGCACCGTACATTCACTTGCGGCTTTCTCGCTGGTGCTACGCAGTAGAGCCCCGGTCCCTCTCCCCAGCCAAGGTCCACGTCCCAGTCCCCCATCCACATCGTCCATTTATCCCCAGCACATCTCCAATCTCTCCCAGTCTTCCAGTCACCAGTCCAGTCTGCCAGACTCACCAATCCGGTTCAGACTTCAGTACATTCCCAAGCCCAAAGTCCAGAATCACCTCGTTTTCACTTTCTGGCTTTCCCTCCAACCCGGGCCAGTCCTCGTTGTCTTCTCCACACAAACTTGGGCCCCCTGCCCCCCCCCCTCAACTCCTTGCCCACCATCACCCTTGCTTGCACCATTGAGCCCTTTCCCGAATAATAAGACGCAAAGGCAAAAAAAACTCTGTGTCTCCCACACACCCCGGAGCGTCATCTCCCACGCCCCTCTCACTCACACTCTCACTCACTCGCTCTCTCTCCTCTCCTTCTCTCACACTCTAGTGTACCTTTGCCTGCATTCTGCGCCCCTCCTTTGGACTTGGACCCCCTCGGCTTCCAGTACCTCCTCTGCACTCCCCCCCCCCCCCCCCCCCCCCCCCTGCTCTCTTCTTGCCCTGTCGTCTCTTGCCCTGGCCGTGTGTCTCTGTCTCCCACTCTTTCTCCTGCCTCTCCTCCTAATCCACCGAGGGACTCCGCCTGGCGGGCAAAAGAACGAGTCGACCTGCAATCAACCTCTGGGCTCGAACGTGCCGGTTGTCGTTCCAGTTCTCGATCCGCTTTCCTCTGACTCCATTTGCTATCCTTCCCTACCCGGTATTTTGCTTTTTTACCTTTTTCTCTTCTGCTACCCTGTCCGTTCCTATCGACAAAATACCTGGACCGTACCCTTACTCCGTACACCACGGGATACATCTACCTACCCTTTCCTTCCGTCCTTCCCCTCCCTCGGACGCCCTTCTTATTCTTCCTCTCCACCTCCCCGACTCGAACCAATATATACAATCTCCTCATACCCGCACCTCTTCCCGCTGCCGCCGAGTCGGCTAGTTCTTGACACCCGTTTGCGTTTCCAATGCTGCGATATCTGTTTCTGCCATCGCCCATCCTCGATCGTCGTCACTGACCCTCACACGCATTTTCCGCCAGTCCAAGCCAGCGCCAGCCAGTTCTGCTCTTCCGTCTCGCTCGTCCTATTCCATACCACACCACACCTGATCCAAACAACTTCTCCGCCTTTTTCCACTGGCGAATCCCCCGCGAATCGCTCCAGTCACCGCCTTTGTTTCTTGGGACGCCACCGCGCTAGGTCCTGAGCCATCGAAAACCTGCACGGTACAGCCAACGGCTTGGTGTAGAACGAATAAGAAAAGGGGACCGACCGTCATCCGTCCAAAACAGACAGCCCCCCCTCTGCTTTGCGTAGCTGTCGCCCCGATCCCGATTCCTTGGTCCACGATCTACGACCTGCTGCTATCGCTTTTCACTTACCTACCTACAACAACACAACGATTCCACCTCGAAATAACCGGAGACTTTATGACCGAACTTGCTTGCTTCTGCACCGGAGTCGCGGCGATTAGGGACTAACGTTCCTCAATTCGCCTACACACTTGCACAATGGCTGTCGTTCTATCCTCAGAGGAGAACACCTACTTCTCCTCCTCCAACCTGCGACGCTCACATTCGCAGCCCAAGTTTGTCACGAAACAGTCCGGATTCCACTCATCAACACCCCCGGCGAGCCATATCAGCGACGCTTTCATGGAATCAAAAGTATATCCCGATTCTGCGCCTTCTTCTGCTCCGTCGTCTCCTAGGACTGCCCATGCCGAATCTACCGATCTGTCTTGCTCGTCAACCCCTGCGAGTAATGTCTCGATCGCTTCCGACTGCGATGACACACTAGACCTCGCTGTGCACGCCAACGACCATTTTGTATTCCCCCACTACGAGGAGTCCGACTACTTCAACCACCCGGAAGACCTGGAACCACCAACAAGTCCCAAGACTGGTGACTCGTATACAGTCTCCCCGGTCGACAACGACACCGAGGGCGATACATCCAGGCCTAACACACCCGAGTTCGTTCTTGATGTAGAACATGCGGAAGACGACACGGCAGTTCGGGCACAACCTTCGCGTCACGTCGATTATCTTTCGCACAACTGGAAGGAGGAGGACATCTGGTCGTCGTGGAAATTCATCGTGGCCCGGAGAGCCGAATATAGCAATGCGGCTCGCCTGGAGAACGCGTCGTGGCGAACCTGGATGAAGGCGAAAAACAAGCTGAAGACCGTCTCGCCAGAGACTCTCAACTGGTTGGTAGCATGACCGCACATGAATGGATCCATCACTAACTCTTGGCAGGCTGAAGGATTGTGATGTGACTTGGCTTTACGGACCCTTGCAGACCGGTCCTAACACGTTGAACCCCATCACGACAGATCCAAACAGCGCCAGACTCACCAAGAACAACTCTTTTGTCAACAAGAAACCCATCCTCAAGAAGAGGAGCATGTCGGAAGTCATGTTGCAGAGGTCTTTGTCCGCCTCTTCCTTGCTAAAGCAGGCGGCTGCGGCAGTTCAGGCCCAAGAGAAGGACGGACGGAGACGTCTTGCCCGACCAACTCTGGAACGAGCGACCACGGATTACGTTACGTTCCCCTTCTCGTCGAGGAGGTTGAGTCGCGAGAGTTCCAACTTGTGCCCCTCCAGCACATCCTCCGGTATCATCTCACCGAGTAGTGAGAAGAAGCACATCCATTTCAACGAGCAGGTATCGCAATGTATCGCAGTCGACATCAAGGGCGACGATGATGACGACGAAGATGCTGGCACTGAGCGATACGACAACAGCGATTCTGACGAGGGCGCCATTATGATGAAGAGGTCACGAACTAAGAAGAAGATGCCTCTCCTCAGGAAGAAGTCAGCAAAGATAGCTGTGGCCGCTGAGGGCAAGACCATCGCCATGTTGCCATCCACCACTCTTAAGTATCGCGAAGACACGCCGGAGCCGCAAGAGACGGCGATGAAGCATAGCACTTCGTACCGGAGTCCCGTTATGTCTCCTTCATCCTCCCAAGAAACTCTCCGGCCTTCAAAAGGGTCCGGAAAGTTTTTTATTGACGACGAGGATGATGAAGAGGAGGAAGCAGTATCGATGGGCTGGCAGTCACCAACGAAAACCGACGACAAATCGACAGGCCTTCAACGATCATCGTCCACCAACAGTCTGAACGCCGAACCAGCTGGCATGCGTCGGACCTCGTCAGGTATGTTCATGCCATATGAAGAGGGGGAATCATCTTCCAACGAAGGCATCATCGGCCGGGTCATTGATACAGTTAATACAGCCCGGGATATTGCTCATGTCATTTGGAACGTGGGATGGAGGAAGTGAGGAAGGTCAGCAGTGACGGATTGGCCCCTTGATTCTCTTTATCAACAAACGCGGACACCATACGGATCGACGGCATTTACAGTGGATGTACGATACGGGGGATCTAAGGATACGTTGGCCTGCCATACGAAGGGCGGAGCAACGTTTGGCACATCAACTGCCGCTGCGGGGATATAATCAGGCTCGTGCGAACGGGCTCATGGATGGCTTCCGGCTTAATCATAACATCGCACAAGGAGAGCATTTTTCACGCAGCGGATCGACGGCTCATAACACTTGGTCGCGGGATCAACACGGAATGGTACATGAGGGAACACCGGCGCTATCAGCTAGCGAGGTATGGTGAAGGGCTGGTCATTGCCCACCTTATCATGGCAACTGGAATGTTGCGTGGGGGTCCTAATGACGATACACACGGAACACGCTTGTAACAATCATTTTTGGGGGAGAGTTTGGGTACATGGTTGGTCATCATCAACATGATCTGGGACGCTATTTGGGTCCAGGTATTAGGTTTCAGCAACGGCGCATTGGGAAAGAGGGCGGAGAACAAAAGAAAAATGATTTGTTTTTTTGACAAGAAGAGTCGGCTGGGTCATCGGGGTTGGTGTGCAATCTCCTGCGGTGTTCTAGCACCAAAGGCACGATTCGCGACGGTTTGGACATTGACGCTTTGTGTCCGCTAGCCATGAGGGACTTCTCCACACTGCGTGTCTCACCCGCGTAGGGTTTGAGCTGCAGGCGGGGGAGATGTCCAGCGCCCTTGGCGGCGATGGCTTGCAGGAACGCTTGGGGATCAATGCATGGGTGGCCGGGATTAGATGGCCCCCCCATGTATCACCAAAACAGGAATGTCACGAGACCTGGGCCGTGGTATATAGAAGGCAGAAAAAGGCTCGAGCAAATGAACTCGCCGTGGCAAAAAAATGCCAATTCATGACCAACATATTTTCGTTTGATACCTATCATGCTCCTGCTGCCGTGAAGCCAAATGTGCTCTGCTACTGGGTGCATGAATATGATGTTGGCCGTTGGCCTCGTGGGTTCATGTATCAATTACGCCAATGTCTCAGTTTGTTGCTTTTTCCGCGATTCTCCTGCAAGCAAGGGATGGCTATCTTTCTGGCTTGACCGCCATGAAGGCAACAAGATTGGCGCCCTGATACGGTGCACATCCGCAGGGTACATGAGAGAGAAAGAGAGAGGGTGTGTTTGTTCGACACCGAGCGACCGATTCTAGTCCACAAGGGCCGAGATGAGTAAACATGGTGTGTTCGTATTGGGGGGGGGGGTCGGGGTGACTGACGTGCTTGACGGTTTCTCACTTTCCCTTGAAGTTTCCCCTGGGGGATGGGTTATTTGGGGGTGGTGGACGTCTAGACTCCCCTGTCTCAATGTGGTGGCTTTATCTTATTTTTGAATTTTCTTTTGGCACCTCTTTGATGGATGGCATTCCAGAGTAGGATGGTATGCGGCTGATGTTGAGGCTCCCTTGACCCCGGCAGAGATCGCTTATCTACCGGTGTACTACCGCGCCGCACCCCGTCCCTGTTTTGGTGGTTACGCAAAGAGATCAAGGAGGGTAGTGCGCGGGTGTCAAGAGCGTCTGTGTGTTCCGAGGCGGTAAGGGTGGGAAGGGCGGCTTACGTTGGATTGCAAGGTTGGGGGGAGGGGGGATACGGTGAGGTAGGGACGGGAAAGGTGATCAGGGTGGTTATGCTAACGGCTGATTTTACGATGGTGGTGGTGGTGGTGGTGATGACTGTGGCGGATGGCTTGGGTAAACGCCGTTCTCTTTGCGCGAGAAGAGATACAGAGAGGAGCTTCAGGCCTGGCGGGGATTTTGTATCCAGCAGCAGCCTTTCCTTCTAGAGTGTGAATTTGCAGAGAGCACCATGGTTTTTTCAGGGTCCATAAGGGTCCAACATGGACGGGAAGGTTAGTTTACTTTCCGATATCACGGTCCATTTCACAAGCTTCGGGAGGGGGGGGAAGACGCATTGCCGAGTTTTTCACGTCATGAATCGTTCGTCATGCGGTGCGAACGCTCCCTTTTACTTTCCACGGCTGACATGTGCCGCCGACATGTGCCATGGGGGGAAGGGGGGAAAGTTCAGGGGCCGGCGTGAATCGACATCTCGCACGTCCGAGTAAGTCGGCTGCCGTGGGAGAGACGGGGGTCCCGTACGGGAAGCGGAGGTCGGACGAGTTTCTTCTCTGGGGGCGGGGGGGATTTTAGGTTACGGGTTGCACCGATGTCTGTCACAAAAGCAGTAACGAAGGCCAGGGGAAGAATGGGGAGTGGTGGCCGGTGACGGGCTTGGAAGGCGTGAAAATGGGAGAGGGTCGCTGGGGGGGGGAGGACGTCGAGATACGGTGTAATGCACGGTGAGAGCATGATCAACCAACTCCCTCCGAAACGGGATCGCCAAACGAGATTCGTGGATCGGAGGGAAAACCCCAACGCAAATCAGGGTCCTGGAGCAGAACTTGGCAAAAACCTGGAGACTCGGACTGGAGTCGCAGTTTTGGGGCTATGGTTTCTGTGGAGTGGTGGAGGAGGTGGCGAAACAGAGAACAACTGGAGAGCCGTAGATCTTTTCCGATGTTTGGCAACGCTGGGAACGCTGGCCAGTACTATGGTGTGATGGGTAAGTTTTTTATCCCCCTATTGTACCGACCCACTTGGTGCAACCCCCTGCGCCGCTGATGGCTG
>LFIW01002528.1:0-144368 GCA_001625285.1 Colletotrichum incanum | reverse complement strand
CACCGGGACCGGCACGGGCTTTGGTTCCGGCTTAGGTTCGGGCTTGGGTACAGGTACGGGCACCGGGACCGGCACGGGCTTTGGTTCCGGCTTAGGTTCGGGCTTGGGTACAGGTACGGGCACCGGGACCGGCACGGGCTTAGGTTCGGGCTTTGGTTCGGGCTTGGGTACGGGTACGGGCACCGGGACCGGCACGGGCTTAGGTTCGGGCTTGCACCCCTTCTTTTTATCTTTCTTGCCCTTCTTCTTCCATTTCGATAAGCCTTCAGCCTCAAGATCACCGTTATCGGGAACGATATCTTGACTGTTGTCCTCTTCGAGTTGTTCCACGGTGTCTTTGGCTTGACCGAGGCCAGGGAGGGTTGTGTCGACAGTCGAGTCTGGATGGGAGGATTGTGCTAGTTCTGATCCTTGTGTAAGATCTCTGCATTTGTGTGCAGACAGGTCGCTTGTTGTGTTAGTTGAACTGGGGTACTAATGTCAAATGCTGTCGCTTACTTGTCTGGGCCTTCTGCCCTAGTTGTCAAAATGGGAAGGGCATCTACGCTGATGTCTAGGGCCACCAGAGTACAGAGGATGGTAACAAACTTCATGCTAGTTCTTTTACTGGCCAACTTAATAAATAAATGAATTTCTTTGATAGAGAATTGAAATTGAGGAATGTGCTGGGCGTTGGAGGCAAAGTGAAGCCAAGTGGAGGTTTGATTGCATCTTATAATAAGTGTATTGCAGCACAATGCCAGTAAAATCTGCTTCAAGGTTGCTTTCTACGTCAGAAGGTGTCGTCACCAACTCAGTGACGTTAGGCTTGCCATCCTAACATGCCTTCGAAACGTTGTCGGGGTTCCGACCTGAGAGCGGCTTAGACTGAACTCGTAATCGGAGCCAGAGACTTGGTAGGGGGGGGCGGTTTTCCAAATCAAAGAAGCTCTAATACTGTCTTCGGCTACGACTTCCGCGAGACTGTCGCTTAATAAAGAAACTCTATCCGATGCCCAATGTCTATTGTCAGTCCATTTTGTGCCCTTCCAGCACCTTTTGGCGATGACAATAGCGCCAGGGTTATTGCTACTGAAATCTCAATAAGAGCATGCTGTAAACAAAGTTTTGTGAAACACAGTAGCGATCGATTTGCTACCCCGATTCGGAGCACGGGTGACGTTGTGCTTGGGTCACACTAAAAAATTCATTATGCAGCAGGTCGAGCTCTAGTCTGGAGGAGTCCGAAGGTGTGAAACTTGTAATGTCAGCAGTAAAATACAGCCAAGCAAGCGTTGAAATGACACAGACTACAAAGTCGTTGTGTGCACGTGCCTTACAATCCGATCATCTTAGGGTCTATGCGTGTAAGCGGTGGAGCCAGCTAGAATGAATCTCGATCCGAACAACACAAACAGACGAAGCTTGGAACCTTTTTCTAAGCTGTCTTTCCATGTCAAAAACCCAGTGCTTGGTGTTGTTAGTCGTGGCCCAAATTTTCCACTAATGTAATTGGTACGATTGCGAGACTTTTCCAAGGTGCTACGGCTTTCGGCTCCTTTTCGTCAAACAGAGAACCTTCCAGGCTTGTGATCGTACGTCGTCAGAGTCCGAATCGGGCATGAAACCTTGAACAGCGTCATGCTGTTTTCCAACCATCTGATACTTATGTCCGTGGGATAGCGACGGCTACTGATGATGTATTCGCCGAACTGGAATTGGACCCTTCGGAGCTTCGAGCCGTTCTGCTGAAAGGTGACGACATTGCAACCCTTGTGGCAGCCGTCGGAATATCACATCACCGTAGCCAGAGCAACTTGCACAAATGATCAAAACGAGATAATTCTAGCGGCAAGTGTCATCTTCGATGAGGACATATGTTGCGCTCAGTCTTTCCATGACTTTTATCAGGCCGAAGCACGCCCTGAATGACCAGAGGTCCCGGCAGCACAGACGAGAAGCAAGCCTTGTTTTTTGTTTTGTTTTTTACTTAGAAAGCTGTCAAGACAAAATGAAGGCGGTGACAGCCTCAAAGATTCATAGATACTACATTATGGGAAAGTCGTTCCACAGGTCAAGTAAACTAGAGTCCTGATCGCCGTTGCCAGTTGCCAGTATTTGGAGGAGGGGAGTATTTACTGCGTAGTAGGACTTTATGCAACCTTGGCCAAGTAAAGTTAGTTACAGCTGTTGTACCGCTCATTTAGGGTTTAACTTCATCCTAACTTTATCTGTTTCCATCAAATACAGCTGCCGACTAATTTCTGGGGGAGGCTTTTGGAATGCTAACGTTAGGGTTAAAGCTTGGTTTTACCTAAGACAATTCCTTACCAGGAATGTTCTTGCGATTGAAACGAAAGGGTACATTGCATAACCTTAAGGTTAAGTTTATCAACTTGGCCTGTGCAATCCGGAAAAAGCGAGATTTGCCGCTTTTCACGGTTTGATGCATGCTGACTGATCGTTGGTAAGGTAACCAGACGTTAGCGACTGACAAAAACGATCACGCCCTAAAAGGGAAAAGTTTCAAAGGCAACATTGCTACCACTCAGAAGTTTTACTCTACTCCACTAACAGCTCGTACAGCTATAAGAACGCAATGCTCATCATATCATACCAAACCGAAAATGTGCAGTAAATGAAATAGTCGGGACGGCAAAGGCTGGAGATTGTGGTCAAGGCAAAAAAGTTTTTAGAAAAGCTTTTCAGGACTGTTTATCACAGTTCAAGCTGGACAAATTAGGATTCGAGCCTAAGGATTGTTTCTTTGGAAGGAAGTATTGAAGTCTGTTGAAGCACCTGCCGTGGGAGTCCCTGTGAGTGGAAATCAATATGATAACGATGGAAATTGGGTGTGCAATTACTTAAGAGAAAAGTAGTGGTGATAGTTATGCCAACAACTTCAAACTTTGTTTCATATTTTTGGGGGTAGCCCTGCAATGAACGCGGTCAAGCTGTCAAGGAATCAGCAAGCAGCATCCCATGAAGTACGATTTAGGGGCATATCGTTTGCAAACCGGCTGGCTGGAACAATATTCAGGACTGCAAGATATAATACACTGCCTTTCTTTGGACCATGAATGGGACAATAGTATACAATATCGCCCTAATTAGAAGTCCGCGCATGAGACAATACGATAAAATGTCGTAATTTGTCATTCGTTTCTATGTCTCTTTCACCGAACAGTTGGAACAATTCTCCTACGTCAGGCCACAATGCGGTATTTAGAGGCATCACAAGGTGGTTGGCGGCTAGGTTGGGACGTGTCAGGTTAGCGGTAAGGGATCAGGGCAGACAAGCAGTCGTTACGGAAGGGAATTTACCATCCGCTAGATAGATATATTCCTTCGGATAGCTATGAAGGTGTTTGGGTGAGTAATTAAGTAAGACAATAGTAGTTAGAGCCCGAATTTCGATAGCATCAACTCCACAGCCACGACCATCGTCATTACTGAGACAGGCAGACAGGATTCGCAAAGGGCAATTTCAGGGCAGATCTATACAGAACTATGCTTCTGTGACGTATACGATGGCATGGACGGCGGCTAAAAATATCGATGTCTAGCGCCACCTCATCTCATATGACAAGTTCGAGCATGATGGCAACATGCATGCTATGGAGTGGTCATTGTTCAGACTTGTAAACCCCCATCCCCCTTTTACCAGCCCGCCAGACCAACTGATGGACTTCAAGGGTAGGTAGATTTTAGCGAACGCAAGTGCCGTTGAGGGCCTTATTAGACTAAAGTCACAGCTCTGCAGATGAATCTGAATGGTTTTAGGCAAGAATTCTTTTTTACAGATTCATCACAAACAGGCCTGTCTCTAACACGTAGTTAATTCGCTCATAGAATGAAAACCTGTGGTTCGGTTGATATACTTTTGAAAATGAATAGCCTGGGACTATACTGTCTTAGCGACCGACAACCAACAAGGGCATTACCTTTTTGGAATTAAGACTGAAGCAGACGTCTTGTCCAAGCACTTCCTGTCAAACTTTTGTTGATGGATCCCTTGAAAATACTTGAACTGTCAAGTTCGTATCTAGTTTGTCATTCTTATAAGCTACAGCCGGCTTTGGCCAGTTGCCTCTTTGTTGAGGCCGCTCTATGTAAGTACGTTAACAAGAATGTCCCCTGATTGCCATCTCTTGATATTGTCCGCTTGTTGCTCATACCAAGCATTCAGCGTCTTCTCCTCAACGTACCCCATATGAGGCGTGAGTAGCACTCTGCTACGTCCATCTTGTCCCCACTTCACCGTACGCCACTCACTGTCCAAAGGTAACGGCTCGAGGTTGAACACATCCAGAGCACAGCCCCGAATGCCGCCCTTCTTCAGCATGTCCAGGAGGTCCTTTTCGACGACTAGCGGTCCGCGAGATGTGTTGACAAACAACGCCGTCTTCTTCATCTTGGAAAGGTCATCGGCTTTGATAAGCCCTTGGGAACGGTCGGAGAGGACGAGATGAACACTGAGAACGTCAGCAGTACTGAAAAGCTCGTCTCGGCTGACAACCTTGAAGGTCTTCTCCCCATCAGGCCCCTCAACAGGCAATCCCTCGGCCTTGGCCTTCTCATCGGCAGCTTCTTGCGTAAGGTTCGAGCTCCAAGCAATAATCTTCATGCCAAATGCCAAGTGCATGATCTTAGCCGTCGAGACACCGAGGCGTCCAAGCCCAACGACACCGAACGTCTTGCCTGTTAGGCCGATGGCTAGCTCAGTCTGCCACAGGCCCGACTTAACGGCGAGGTCATCACTGGCAATGTTACGTGCCAACGAAAGGATGAGTGTGACACAGTGCTCAGTCGTGCTGTTTGTGCCCACTTGTTTACCGGTGGATTTGTCTGCAGTGCCAGCAACGGGGATGCCGCGCTCCTTGAAAGCGGGGAGGTCGAGGCTGTTGTTACGCAAACCAGTGGAGAGAAGAAGCTTAAGGTTGGGCAGCCTCGCGATCAGTTCTTTGGGAAACGGGGTGCGTTCCCTCATGGTGCCTTGTGCTGTATGTTAGTCTACATCTTTTTACCATTGAACACTGACGGACGACCTGCTGAAACTATGGCCGGATATAGCAACTCTAAAGATGAGAAAGGGTGTGATTACAGATGACGTCGAAAGGCTCTAGCCTCGAGACCAGGGCATTCCTAGCATATTCGGGGGTTTCGGGGTGGTTGTAGGGCAGTAGCGTGTCTTTGAAGATGGCAACATTGAAGAGCGATTTGTCCAGCCTGCTGAAGTGGGGTTCCGAGATGCCCTGGTAATCGTCGAGAACGGCGACCTTGAGCTGAGTAACTTGAACCATGTTTGCAAAGCGTGTAGGTTTAGATCCGATAGGGCGGTTTATGGGGGCGTCGATGCGCGGCAGGACGATGCGTAATGATTCCCGGCGAGCGAGAGTCAAAACTGACTTCTGTAGCGGGGTTGTCAGACAACAGATGCGGACTGGCGAGCGAAACTGCCTCATGCAACTTGGCGGCGGCGCAAGGTCGAGATTTGGGAGGAGTTAGCGAGAATGGATACTGGACCTGATCACCGGCGAGCGCAGAGTGCGTCAGGTGCTTTGAGAGTTCACGAATGGGTGTTGGTGATATGAGTCGGTTCCGGGTAACGGTAACTCAATTCGGCATCTCCAAGTCGGCTGGGCAGGCTTGGCGGCGCGTATCTATTCAGCGACGGGAAGGCGAATGTGCATATGCAGCCTTAATCGCACTCGGTGCTGATAGTTTCAGGCAGTTCGAGGTACGATCTGGTCAGAGAAACGAAGGAAGCTTCCAAATGGAGGCAAGTCTAATTTGAGGCGTGGTCGAGCGAATTGTCTCCTTGTCACGGCGTCAGCTTGAGATTGTGCTGCGATGAGTGACAGGCATACACAGCGCTCGTCTAATACCCCCCCAGATGAAGGGGGTGCTGACTTAACCAGCAATGAGGCGTCTATTGTACGTGCAGGCAAATGAGGGGAACTGGAAGAGACCGAGGCGGTCCCGATAACCCCGACGCGGCGTAGTCTTCTCTGAACATGACTGGCCCAAGCTGACCCATTTCTTTCCCGGCACTGAACTCTCCCACGTTGTGAAGGCTGCTGCGGCAGCAACATGTCCTCCTATCGAAAGTGGCAAGTCGGTAGATGTCGGCATCGAGCCCGGGATAACACGGCTGCTGTGCTATATTAGCTAATCAAGACAAGTCATCGTCTTGAGTAAGAAAGACAGCACCTCTATCTCTCTCTATCTTCAGTGCTTACGTACTCCTTATCATCCGATCCGGGCCCCATTTCTTCAGAAGTCCAGATCTCTGGGCCATCGAGACTCGACAAACCACTCCATGACAGGGTGCTCTTTGTTGATTCCCCATCTCACTGATTTGACTAGTCATGGACCACCCATGAAGCTTCCCTGGAGTTGAGATGGAGACTGCCCGGAAGTTTGTGGAGTAAACATTTGCCAAAATAACGGCGCCTAGCCTTGACCGCTCAAGTCCTAGACAGCGTTGATGGAAACCTTTTCACGTTGTTTCTTTCGGACCTTTGCGAATGACGCCATCGCCCTAGTACCCCATCTGGGAAAATGTTTGCTAAAATAATTTGGCAGCTTCACAGGCAAGAAGGCGAAAAGCGGACAATCCTCCGGAAAATGTCGCCTCTTGTTGCACGATTCTGAGGCATAGTGGGTTGCTCTCCCGAGACGGGACTGTCAGTTGTCCGCACTCATTTCCTTCGTCGTTTTGCCTCCCGTCATTGGACGTGCTTCTGAATACCAAGAGGTAGGAACAGATCATAAGTTCCTAGCCAAGCAAACCGAGGCACCCATCGGCGCACCCTAAGTCGGTTGATCGGTTCGCAGCTGCCAAGATCTTCCCCCATCTTACTGACAAATGATGATTCTTTGCTAGATTGCTTGGGCGGTTGGAGAGTCATCATGCACTAGGCAGATCCTTTCACCCGATTATCCAGTTTCTGCATTTCAGGAAGCCCAACCTTCTCGGGCTTCGTGTCTTGGTGTTTTGGACGTCTGGCTATTTCGGATTCCGTTTTGCATCATTCCGTTGTCAGTCTAAGATGAAATTTTTAAGGCAGCTTGTGAGCGCGAACGCCAATCCAGCCCTAAAGACTAAATCGTTAGCCACACAAATGTAACGTGATGTCGATAACAAGCTTTTCCCAGCCATTTCCGCCGTTCTCTCCGAATCACTCGACCCAATTCTCGGCGCTGCCGTGTCCTCTTGGAGGCCGCTGCGCCAGCGCCCATCCCGTCGCGGCGTCGCCTTGACTCAGGGCCAGTAGGCCTGGCCTGCGCGTTGAAAGCAACGCCTTCAAACACTATCAAGCTTTGCCACGGCGAGCCTCTGCTACCCTTTATCCTCTTCTTGCAGGCCTGTCGGCTGGGGTTATCGCCCTAAGCAAAATCTCGGCAAGGACTGGAGCGGCTGGGCAGAAGCTGGGCAGAAGCTAGGCAAGCTGTGCGGCGACAGAAACAGACGTTCTGATAACCTCGCGTCTTGCCGCTCAGAGACCATCGTTTATGGTGTGGTCACAGCCTGTTTGAGGGGCACGCGGAGAGTTTCCAGGTAATGATGGCTTGTCCAAGCCCCCCGGACGCCACTTCCAACAGGGGACTTATCTAATCCGTCCCGCCGGTGAACTACAATCCCATCACTATGCAGGCGTTAGTCCCAATGAACGGTTCCCTCTCATACCCTCCAAATTTTTGTGGCTTGCCTGTTGGCCGGGAGGACTCGATAGGTTTGAATATCCAATTGATGGACGGGGGCAAAGAAACGATGAACTCACGGGTTCATCGGACAGCGGGCATTCTCACCAAGTCGCAGAGCACATCCGCTCCAAGAATGAGTGGAACAAAACACAAAGCCATTAACCTCTTGCCCACAGACCCGCGCCAGACATTGGCATTCTGCGGCGCAAGATATCTGACAAGGCCCATTGGCCGGAAGCGCAACCCAGCAACTGAAACGGCGCGTCTCACATGCCTCTTTGGGGTTTAATAATTTGGCAGCCAAGACAAAGTGAGGCCAGTGATGATATTTCTTGTTGAGAAGGCTTCTCAATACCATCACCCACGACTTATCGCCTTTCCGCTATGGACAAGCCGGTGAGACCAGGCTTCCATCCTTCTCGCTTGTGCCCTCATCGAGATACGCACATCCAACAGTCGCCTCTGGCAATGCCGCGATGGTTAGATACGACATCCCGCGTCACACAAGCTGCGAGTGGTGTGGTCAGCTCGCGCCACCCACCACACACTGAAAATCGGTCAAATCATCCCACCCGGGGGGCAGGCCTTGGGGTAGTTCCCCGTCAAAACGAGGTTTGCCTGGCCTGTGTCTGTTTTCTTACATCGACACACGCACTGAGTGGGCGCAACAAGGTATTGGCACGCGACACTGCGACAGCTGTATGCGGGCTTAAATCTCGCAGGGGTTTGGACGAGGCGGAAGTTGGCAGAGATGCCTCGGCAGCGCTACTGCGAATTGCAAAGCCAAGAACACAAGCAATGAGGCAAAGCTTGGAACATGCTAGCAACCGAGCCTTGGCTTTGGACGAAACCAAGACGAACAGAGGCACTTTTGAAGAGACCATTCTATTAGTACATGAAGCCAAGACCGTATCTTTCATTGCCTGTACTAGTAGTCGTCTGGCGTTGGGCGGAGTACCACCTTTCCATTTGGTCCCTTGAAACCCCGTACTTTCGTTGCGGGCACTGGCAATATCTCTCTGGAATCTGGAGGCCGTTGCCCAGGAATCTGGCACCTTTTGACTAAGAGAAACCCTTTAAGAGCGTTAGGACATCTGGGCAGGCATCCGCACATGTGTGCTAGCACCGTCTGAGACCGGGCACTCCCACATTCCCCCAACCCCCTTGGACCTGCACAATTTCGGCGGTATTCAGTGGGGAGAGAGTCCGATACGAATCGCACACCCGATTGGTCCATCTCGCCGTGAAAGCTGATCCAAAAGGACCTTCGAATGGGGCCCTTCCAAGAACTGCAGACAAAAATCCCCCGGGGTCCATGGCCTAACTGGGGTTGGCTTCCCCTCAGAACCAACCAAACAAGGGAGGCCGCAGACGGAGCGACATTAAGCTCATGGACCACTTCGACGGCTCTTATCGTTTGGGAAGCTCGCCGGGGGGCCGTTGGTGGCACGGCAAAAGGCTGCGACTTTGCTTGGGCACTGGGCTCTTCCTGTGCGTCTGCGGATACGTGGATGGATACCTGCGCACGAGGGCGTGAGGAGTCGAGTGGCAGCTACGCGTAGTGCGACGCGGCAGCAACCTGGGGAAAGGCCAGATTAGAGGAGAGAAGAGTTGCATTGGTATCGGACTAGCAGGGAGTTTTGGGAGGGCATCCATCAACAATGAAGTGTCGACCGGTCGCAGTGGCAGCTCAACAGTGACAGCGTCATGATGCGCAGATGCGGTAACCTTCGGCTCCTAAACCTGACTCTGCCATTCAAAACACAAACTCAATGCCTACCCTAGGGCTTCAAATGCATTCCCACCCCTTCTGGATGGCGCTGGGCCAAGGCCGTAGCCACCCATTCATCTTCTATCAAGGGCCGCCGTCGCAAGATCACCTTCCCCTTCCTGCACCGTTACTGAAACTTGGCGAAGCGTATCACCATAGAGCGATGGTTTAAGATGCGCCTTCGCATCATTCACCAAACTCCAGTGGTTTAGTCTTTCTCGGTAGCGGCAGGATGCAGCATATCGGACATGACCATTTGCGTGCACTAATGTAGCTAATCAACGGCAATCCTTTCGTGCTATGTGGCGCATCAGCGAACCAATGTCCTGGTGTGGCACTCTCGGTTATCACCAGCCCACTCAAACCCCCTTCCCGTCCAAGGTGCAGACTACGCTTTATTCTCGAAGCCGCGCCAGAAGCCAGGTCGCAGCTGGGCACCTGGGCAGCAGGGCAGGCGAGGCAGGTTGACGCTCTCCCGCGAGCCGAGAGGACGCCAATACGGGTGGCCATATCTTGTTGCACCACCACACCAACACAAAAGCCAACGGCCTTGCGAGTCTCTCGTACCAGCACAGATATAGAAGTCAGGCCCGGCGGACGCTCCAATAACGGCCCTTGAATAATCACAGTGGCGTCGATGCCAAGGTCGATCAACGTTACCGCCGAGTCCCTTGGCAGTGCCGTCAAGCTCTCACCACTGCTGGCTGACTTTTCATGGCTGGGAAGCAAAAATCTGCAAGCTGCTGATATGAGGGAGATTGCTGAGTTGCTGGCCAACTGTAGCTAGGTGGAATGGAATAGCGAATCGCATATCATACATCTGTCAAACCAGAGGGTATCTACCATGTCCGGCCATCACTAACCCCAGACACCCAACAACGCCGCCGCCTATCTGCTACCCCCGATTCCTCGACCTGCCTAATCGGGCCATTTGTCCTAGAGTCCATCACGGTCCATTAGGCCCATCAGGGCCCATCATCTCTCCGTGAATGGAGCTGGCCTTCATCCACAAGTGGCTTCTGTCTCGGTCCAGCCTGGTCTTGGGGGACTCTCACCTGTCGGATCGTGCGTTGCTCTCGGTTCCATGGATTGTGTTCAACTTTCCCTCCACCCTGAGTCGTCTTTGCGCGCGCTGCCCGTTCAACTTCGACTCTAATGCGACAATACCCCCTGTTCCATCACCGCTCCCACCCGACCTCGACCCCGCCGTCTCCGATGGTATCGTGTCGTCCGCGGCGTTGCTCTTCGCTCTGCAGCGCTACCCAAGTTAAAGGTAGCGCGAGCGTGGATAGCCCTTTTCGCCTCCCGTTCCGTGGCGATGGTTATGGGCAACGCGATATGAATTTCCACTCTCGGCGGCGCCCACCGCGCACGCCCACGCCCACGCACGAGGATTGTACCCAGGAACCTTGTTGTTGTTGAAGCAAACCTTGCCCCCCTTGATCGACTGGCCTGTTCCACGCCATCCCATGCCACCTTTCACCGTCCGTGTGCCAGACATGAGTCCATATCCATGACACCCCTCCCCCTTGCCCTCTTCCCCTTCCCCCCACTTCCATGCGCTAAAGTATCCTGCCCATGTCTGTCTAGGTATCTGCGGATACCTACCTGTTGCCGAATGCAGTTGTGATGCGACCTGCCATTATCGCTGCTGCGAAATATAAAACAACTGCATCGAGTCGCTCATTCAGACGAAAGCCTCCCCTCCCTTCCCCTTCTCTCCCGCGATCAGCAGCCTTTTTCCAACGGCCAACAGCTCAGGTCCTTGTTCGACCCACATGTCAATTGCTGTCAAAGACTCGTTAACTCGTGTCTTTCGTTAAACTCCCATACGGGACTTCCTGTACCAAACCGTCTCAACTTCTTGGTCCCCCTTCTATCGACAGGAAACTCTCCTCGCGCCTCATTATGAGCAACGCCGGAGGCCTCCAGGACGATGTCCTGGCCAAGGCCCATGTTCCCTCGGCCACCATCCAGGGAACTGACAAAGAGACCCGCGGCTCTTTCGACGTGACCGCTGCCGCCGCCCCTCGCGTTGAGGACAACTACTACGACTCCAAGTCCGACGACGACTACGAGGACAAGCCTACCGAAGAGGAGCTCAACACCCTCCGCCGTGTCTCTGGCCCTATCCATTGGGGTATTTACACAATTGCCTTCGCCGAGCTTTGCGAGCGTTTCTCCTACTATGGTTCCTCCGTCCTCTACACCAACTTCGTCATGCGTCCCCTTCCCCCTGGCTCGAAGACTGGTGCTACCTACGGCGCCGACATCCCTGCTGGTGCTCTGGGTATGGGCCAGAGAGCTTCCCAGGGTGTTTCTCTGGTGAACCAGTTCTGGGCTTACCTCGTTCCTCTCTTCGGGTATGATATCCCTACGCTCCTCCAAACCTGGTCAACAGTTGAACTGACAATCTGCGTAGTGGTTGGTTGGCCGACGCCAAGCTTGGCCGTTACAAAGTCATTCACATCGCCATCGCTGTCTCCACCATAGCCCACGTTATTCTCGTCATCTCTGCTGCCCCCAGTGTCCTGGCCCAGGGCAAGGTCGCTTTCGCCCCCTTCTTCATCGGCCTTTTCACCCTTTGCTGCGGTACCGGTCTCTTCAAGGCCAACATCTCTCCCCTCCTGGCTGAGCAGAACAAGGACACCCGCATGCGCGTTGAGGTTCAGAAGGGCGAGCGCGTCATCGTCGACCCCGCCGTCACCAACACCCGCATCTTCCTGTGGTTCTACTTCGCCATCAACGTCGGTGCCACCGGCGGCCAGATCTCCATGGTCTTCGTCGAGAAGTACCACAGCTTCTGGCTCGCTTTCCTCTTGCCCACCATCCTCTTCATCATTTGCCCTGTTGTCCTCTTCATGAACAAGAAGAACTACCACCTCACTCCCCCCACCGGCTCCGTTCTCGAGAAGTTTTTCCGCATGTCCAGCTTCGCTGCTAAGCGCTCTGGCGGTTACACTAAGCTGAACTGGGAGAACGCCAAGCCCAGCAACATCCCCGTTGCCGAACGCCCCGGCTGGTTGACGTACGATGACGCCTGGGTTGACGAAGTCCGTCGTGGTCTGAAGGCTTGCAAGGTCTTCCTCTTTTTGCCTGTGTTCTTCCTCGCCTACAACCAAATGACCAACAACCTGACCTCGCAGGCTGGTTCCATGGTTCTCGGCGGTGCCCCCAACGACGTTATCCAGAACCTCAACCCTCTGTCCATCATCATCATGATCCCTATTCTGGACCACTTCGTCTACCCTGGTTTCCGCAAGCTGGGCTTCAACTTCACTCCCATCAAGCGTATGACCACTGGTTTCTTCTTTGCCGCCGCCGCCATGGTTGGTGCCACCGTCATGCAGCACTACATCTACCAGATGTCTCCTTGCGGCGATCACGCTACCATTTGCGAGGAGGGTCCCGCCCAGATCAATGTTTGGGCTCAGTGTCTCCCCTACATCTTTATCGGTCTTGCCGAGATCTTCACCAACGTCACCTCGTACGAGTACGCCTTCTCCAAGGCCCCCGAGAACATGAAGTCCCTCGTCATGTCCGTCAACTTGGCCATGAGTGCCGTTTCCGCCGCTATTGGTCAGGCCTGGACCCCTCTGTCCGAGGATCCTCTCCTGGTTTGGAACTACGCCTCCGTTGCCATCATTGCCTTTGTCGGCGGTGTTGCCTTCTGGTTCTGCTTCAAGCATCTCGATGGTGAGGAAGACGAGCTTAACCAGCTCAAGAAGACCAAGTTCCTTGGCTCCAACCAGCCTACCGCTGCTGGACAAGATGACGCCGCTCACACAAACGTTTCTGAGAAGGTTTAATCCTGTTTCAATACCATCATGCTTTGCACCCTCCCTTACTGGCGGATGCAACCTCATTTGGTTGTAATGATTTCCCGCGTCAAATGATTCCCCGGCCGTTGCTGGTCTTGCAGACAGACAGACTAGTCGCCAACCTCTTAGCTAGACAAGTGCATATACGATGCACATAATGACATACTTATTCAACACAAACGTTTACTTCTTGGTTGTGACGTTCCTTTATTGCTAAAGTCCCCACGCTGGGTTCGTCATGTTCCTCAACTAATTCCCGAACACCAAATTATGTGAACGGACAAGTTGTCAATCAATATCTCTGGTTGGTGACGACGAGCTTTTACACTCTGAACGGTGTGGATGAGTCGAAGACTTGTGTTCAAATTTGCCATGTAATACCTACGTCCGCTGCCCGAATTTCACTCCGACAGATGGCAAACACCTAAGATGCTAATCGTGCTGTCGAACAAACAACTTGCTAATTTCAGAATTACATTGAAGGAGTTTGCTTTGCTGTTCGTCCTTCTCGACTTCGCAAAGCATGTATGTCATAGTAACACCGCCGATATATTTATCTTTGGTCGTAAACTTGCCAACCGAGTCTCTCAGCTTTTTGTGTGCAGCCCTCATCGCAGAAAAGTTGCGTGCAATTGCAGTACCTGTAAGACTGTACTTTTTTATGGCATGACGAGGTCGCACGCCCGAAAACCATTTGAGGGCTTCGTCGGCGCATATCTGCGCCGTGAACCATGCGCCGCACAGTACTTTCACCATAAGATCAGAGGTTAGGGCGTTACCGATGGTCAGTGACGGCGCGGTACAGGCTTGCAAAGTTCTGTGGGGTTGAGCAACTGGACGCAAGCAAGAAGCTTTCCAGAAGTCTGTAGTCGAGACTTTTGCATGCCGAGTCCGAACACATGGATGATTGTTGGCAGTAAATCCGGTGATATAGGTAGACGATGAAATTAAGAAAAAGCGACGGTCTACCTAGTACAGTTATTCACCCTTCAGCTTTCCTAATAGTCTTAACTACGCTGATAATGGTGGCCGTTGGAGTCAAAGTAACCTAGCCTTCACATCGCTATGTGGCGACTTTCAATTCATCGGGCTGGTAAGGGGCGAGGTAATCGCCGTGAACCACAGGCAGCGCTGACACTGGGCTAAGAAAGTACATCTCTGGTGGGTTGAAGTGCGCCAAAGAGCGGCATTCCGACTTAATCGACGAGATGGCGTCGGTCAACATAGATCAAACTGGACGAGACGGAACTCCTTCGACGTTGTCGGTTGTGCTGGCTTACTACTGCAGTTGGCGGTTGGCGACCTAACCACTAGATGCAGCTAGTGCGGAAGGGGCCTAACAACCTGGAGCGCAACAGGTGGTCATGGATAGTGCCATCTCTGTGAAGATGTTGGCGCCCTGCAGGGGATCATCCAACTTCGGGAGAAGATCGAATCGCGCAGAGGCTTTCTATCAAGGCACTGTTGGAGTCCGAGAAGCTTAGTGTTCGCTCGGCGTGCTCAGGCGCCAACAAAGCAGCTGCTAAACGCCCGAAGGAAATGTATTGTTCGTAGCTGAGAATGGGCTCTGAAACTTGAAGTCCGCACTCCATCACGCAGCAGAGTCAAGGATAAAACGGAAAGCAATTCGGGTGACGCGTATGAGAAGCTCTCGTATTCAATTGCGAGTGGACAGCTTTGGAATAGTGGATGTTCGACGGACACCAGTACCATGTCCCCGAAGGAGTGAGTATAGTGACCCTGTATCACAAAGCCACATTCTCTGCTCTCGATGTCTTTTTAGTTGTTGCCACACCATGAATGCGACCCTGCATGAGGGGCATTGTCCTTAAATGAGAAGAGAAAAGCCACTCTCTCCATCTCCCATGACCGGAAACCCGCCCCTTGTACTCGATATCTTGTCCGGTGATTGTCACACTATGATCATGTCGTATGATTGACTAGGCAGGGAAGACAGGAACTACCTTCACTCTCGTTCCTAGAAACCGCGGTAGGCCACTTGCAGTGCCTTCACTCGCTAGGCGTCATCTCTTAGATCTGTCAATTGTCATGCCCTAGTCAAGAGAGGTAATCTTTGGCCATTGAAGCACGTCCCAGTACTCATGCCGTCCATTGTCCTTGGGTTGTAGGAATTTGTGACGAACGCGTCGAGATTGTTGTTCATCCTGTCCGCTTCAGCGATGGTGAATCGATGGGAATCCTACTCCCTGACTAAGTCCACCTCGACTAACTTCAAGCATTTTCGGAAGAAATCGAGAGCGTCCTCTTTGGGTTCTCGTTCAGGGGATGACGAAGAATCTCACCCATCAGAGCCAGCTCGAACGCCTCCTTGTTGAGATCGTCGCCATTAGGAACATCCACTAGTTGCTCTGTCATGAGCACGAGATTCTTCAAATGATGGAAGCGAGCGAAGACTGAAATGAGAGCCTGTTACGAAGATGGTCAGTTAGTTGGTTGTGTAGAAGCAGGAAGTGAAGAACTGGGCTTACTGAAACCTCGACCTCTTCGAGAGACTCCTTTAACAGGAGATGGGGTATGCCCGGCTATATTCACAGCAGGATGAGGGTATCGCTTGGTGACCAATTTGGATTGGAAATTTGTAGCGTTTGGAGCTGCGGACCAATCTAGAGCGCGACTTGGAGCAGGCCCGGCGTCTCTTCCATCATCTCCCCTACCTCCAAGGACAACGTCGTCAAGTTAGGAAAGACGAACGGAATGAACGCAACAGACGTAACCACGGTGTCAAGAATCAACTACTCCATGAACAGGAGGCGGACGTGGCGGAGAAAGAGCGCAAGTAGGACGCAACTGTTGAGAGAACTCGATCCAGAGCCGGACAGCATAATCTTAGATGGTTTTCGATAAGGTTGAAAGGTGGGAAAGGTCTAGGTTGAGGGAGAGAAGAGAAGAGCCCATTAGGTTTGATGTGGAAAGTCAAGAGAAAGGTCCGTTATCGCAAGCTTGAGCGAAAAAAAGGCCTCTTGGTGAGAAATTTACTTTAGGACAACTTCTGTGTGTGCAACCAGAGTCGAAGGGTACAACTGTTGAAGCTGAAATCATAAGGGAGCTTCCTTGGATAGAATTGGGAGACCAACCGAAAACGATAGCAGAGCTTACTGGTAATGTAATTAATATTTCAAAGTGACAGAAACAAGTACTATACAAGCGGTGGCGGGTGATGGCCCAGGGATATCTCAGTTTTGCTCCAACATGGAAATCGAACGCTGCCTCCCAAATTCCAGCCCTCTGCCCCTTTCGACTCGTCATACAGCAGAGCCCTTTCAAATCACACCTCCTTTGCTCTGGGGTTTCTTTCCGATTCTGAAGTCAGTTGAAGACCGGGAGTCGTCCCCGACACTGGTGTTTGATTCGTACGTCAAGTTGACATTGGTTGTGCGTACGATGCCGTTGTATGTCATGATCTCCTCCTCCGACCCGGTAGGAGAGCTGCTTCGGATCTCGGTATGATGCTGCGAACGAATCATGCGCATATCCTTGAGCGTGATGTTGTCACCTTCGCGAAGTGTTGCGCGAGGTCTAGAAGAGTCACCGTAGTACTTAAGTCCGCTACTACCAGTCTTGCCAGAGCTGACGGCACCGAAGAGCTTTGGCCACCACTTGCGGAACATCGGACGCAGTGCCGGGGCCGAGGCGGAAACGATGGCGAGGTTGACTTCGACGGTGTTGTAGACGACGCCAATGTCGTGAAAAGGGTCTTTATTCGGGTCGGGAGGAACGTAGAAAAGCTTGTAGATAGCTACAAGACGGATGATCGCAACAATAGTAACACTAATGATGAGCCTGCTGTTAGTAGCTGACTTCTTGCCTGAAGCTGGAGCTTGAGAACATGACTTACACCGCACCAACCAGGAAGACGCAAATGACGGCAATCTTGGCACCGAGAGGCATCTTGAGGCCCAAGAAAATCCAGAACGGCAATAGAAGGACGAGGATATCCATTAGCACATTCAGGCAAGAGATTGAAACGTGGAAAGAGTTGTCGACGCATCGTGCCGAGGCTTTGACGACCGGGTCCCAGTTGGCTTCAATTGGCAAACACTGAAGGAGGGCAACCAGAAAGATGGCAATAGCCATGGCGGCGTTGGCAATGTTCAGGGTATGGATTGTCCACCGAACGCCAGGCTTTTGTCCCCCGAGGCGTAGGAGGAAAACCAAGATGGAGGCTCTGACAAATGCCAGCACGGGGTTGTAGAACATCTGCGCCATGAAGAACCACCACATGGCGGGGGACGCATCGAAGGTATCAGGAACATCCACAGCTCTGTAGCCGAAGTACATGAGTTTGATGTCTATAGTCATTATTATGAGGATGAGGGAACAATATTAATGATGCAGAGGAGTGAATTTGAACGCAATATCAGACGTACACATGTAGAAAGGCGGCGTCATCAGCATTGCGCACAGCTGTACGTGACGTCAGTAGACTTTCTGCGGTCTGCAACTGTCATGATTTGATGGAGTTGCATACCACTGCCATTCCGCATAACCAATCATCTGGACAAAGTATTAGCATGCGTTTCTCTTCACACATACATGAGCTTTATGCACAACATACCAATACCCCATTGTCTAGTCGTAAGTCGGCTGTATGTTCGGGCCGCGAACACTACTATCGAAAGCGCAGGGAAGAAGAATGTAATGAAGATGGCCGTCTGCTGGTGCGGCGGAGTTGGGATCGTCAGCACATCAGGGTGTTCGGGGCGCCGAGCAACGAGGGAAGAGAAGTCCATGGTGAGGAACGGACCCAGGTGTCAGGCCTGTAAGTTGCAACTGAGCTGCTTGGCTGGAAGAGAGATCGGCCCCCAAGGCGAAGCTTTGACGGGCTCCTCAGTTGATGAGACGTGCTGTCCAGTCCCAAGGCACCGGGTCGTTGTGGGCAGGGCTAAGAACCACAGAATTTGCCAAAGCGGATCAGGAGAGACAGAGCATTCAGATGGACAATCGCTACCGCAGACAGGGACACCTTTTTCCTTATGTAGATCTGAGGGTCATCAAAAGAATGATCCACGATGTCGCAAAATTTGCCCCCTCCTCTCCAGGTTCGGGGAGCCGGACTAGGCACTTCTGCTGCTCGAACGACAAAGCTAAACATGATACACGGGAAAATAAGCTTGACAGGCTTTAGAAGATAACCGCAGCAAGGTAAGGTTTCTACAAATCTCCGTAGTGGACGGATTGATTCTGATTCCTGCCGTGTTCCATTAGGGGTTTGGAAAGGATGGAAGGGGCATCTTGTCTAGCTCCGTTTCTTGCCAGGCACACCGATACTCCGTTGTAAAGTCCGCAAGTCATTGGCTTCAGGCAAATCTCATCACCACAAGCGAGCGAACGAAAGGCTTCAAACCTAAAGTGTCTGGCGGAGTGAACAGGAGCCAGGGGCAGGGCTGAAAGATAGTCTAACCTATGTAGACCCTTGTCCCGGCCGCAGACGTCCGGTAGGAGGGCGCGGTACATTATGTTCCGAATGCTGAAGAACGCAAGAAACCCTTGTGGCCCCCGCGCTAAGAGAGCTTTGACTGCCGTTGGCGGCATGGCATGGCTGTGCTAACTGTCTTTCGACGTCTGAAACATATCGATGCTATTCCCACGGACTCGACGATGTTTTTATATTTTCTGAGTTATACCTGCCTAGCTTCTAAGTCCCATTGGCTCTAGGTCCCGATCATCGTAATTGAATGCCCCGGACGACTAGATAGTAGTCCGTAGTTTCCAACTTCCAGCATTCTTCATGTCGTGCGTTGCATTCCCTCCCAGGGGTTCGCGACCGTGTTCCTTGTCTGCCAAGCCGCTTAGAATACCATGCTCAGCCAAGAAAATGGCGTGTCTGGGCAACGCAAGGAAAACGGCGACGGGACGCATTTGAGCCGACAGAAAGAGTTGTCAAATCTGTCAAAACATACTCAACGGATAAGTACTTTCAAGGAACTGGACAAATGTCGCCAGTATTGCCTAAGGGTACGCTGCTACCGGCGTCTGATAGAGTCCTACTTGCGGCTCTCAAAGCCCCTATCTCGAGCCCAAAAGCTTCACAATACAAAGCATAAGTCCAATTTGAGCTCAGCCCCGGACCCCAGACTCAATCCACCGCCCATTGCCGCTTCCCACCCTCAAGTCTGCGGCAGAAGCGACTGGAATGTTGCTAAAATCGCACAGTGATTATCAAAATTGTCTTGTCGATCCCTTCCATGCACGGCGTTGTCCTCTTTAACACCCCGGCAAAAGGTTCGCAACCCTTGCAAGCGAAAGAGACCAAGTTACAAGGCCCCTCCCGAGGACGGGGCCGCCTCGGAACCCTGATTCATTGGTGCGCAATACCAAATCATTCATCGCAAATACTTTGTCTATCTTCTGCTCGGACATGACTTGACGTTTCGGGCAGTTAAGTCCTCGGCCTTGTGATGGCGACGTGGGTCTTGCAACCGCCTCGTTGGATCAGCTTTCCTTGAGCTCCGATACTCCGAAACCTGCGTCGCCAAGGCTTCGGCGACAGGCTATCAGAGACAACAGGCCAATCGGTATCCTTGATGGTCTTTCAAGTATTCAACTTAAGTTTTGGCGGCGGTTTCTAGACTCTTAACTTGCGGATTGCTGTCACCTATTTTAGTAAAAGAGCCGGATTGCCGAACCGAACGGCAAAAAGTGCCTGCAGTAGATGGATGCATGTCACTTTGCACATCATTCGAAAAGTCTTGCAACATGATCAATGAAGAAAGGCACATACAGCTTCTCCCAAAATACATTATGCGACACCGCCGATTACACCTACATCCGGCAAACTGTATGATCCAAGGTTGGTTGGGCCTGGGTTTAGCTGATATTCTGCAACAACAAGATGATAAAAACTCGCCTTCGGACCGTTTTCCTGGAGGGCCAACCCGGACAAATGCCACATTCAGCCACTGATTGCTCAAAGAAAGTTATAACAACCGAGAGCAGGACAAGGATCTCCAGGCTTTACCATCCAAAAAGTATGACTAATCCTCAAAATGCTCATTCTTGATGCTTATATTCTCCAGGTATGAAAATAATTTGAAAGTTTCAATAGGATATGACGTTCGTCCAGCAAGTCACCACTTGTTTGTCGCGCACCGCCAGTGCTAAACTTCAACGCACATCTTTGTTCGATAGAACAATGAAATGTATGTTTCTATACATCCACTTTGTTACTTGTGCTGATAAAAATATCGGATGAGACAGATTGGTGTCCCGTTGTTACCTCCTAAAAGCCCATTGGTTCAAGGCATTATCTGCGCAGCTCGCCTGTAAGTGACAAGGTACTGTTTCTGGAATGGCAGACTTTCATAACTTGCTGCTGGGAAAGCTGATTCGGCTTGATCGTGCAACCTGTCAATCATGTGTTTAGCGCTCCTTTTGTTGTTTTAGAAAAGATTGTAGACTCATTAACTACGCGATTGTCCCTTTTCAGCAGGATTCTACGTGCTGGATATTGGTATAAATGGTTTTCAACTCAAAGGTAGTCTTCATCGTTATGGATCTCATGTCCATTCGGAACCGTGGCGTGATGCGAGACTTATAACTTCAGAGCCGGGTACCACATGACCGATCCAAGCAAAAGAGAAGAGAGTTGATACTCCATACCAACCAGGCGATTTTCGAAAGTGGAGAAGTACTCGACAAACTTTACACCGCGCTTGCGGTGGTTGCCACAACTGCCTCGGACCCATCGGCCATGCCTTCGACTTTGGCCTCCCTTTTTTTTTTTGGTGGCCTGATTTATCTTGCTAATTATGTGTTTGTGTGAATGATTGTAACGATGCTATCAAAAGACCCAGAAAAGCCGATATTTCTACATTTTGTTATACGCTTAGCCCCGGCAGTTGTGATGCACGATGAAACATTCCCTATTTCATAGATGACCATGATGAATCGGGCGGCCGTTATTAAGGTCAAGCCTCGCTTTGTTTTGCAATTTTGTCGCTACACTAATTTAGCTATATTGCACTGGTTTCCCACAAACATGCCGTTTCTGGCTCATTAGACTCTCATCCTCATTCAAAGCTTAGCAGGAAGTCGGCCAGCCTGCTGTGCCGTCCACGTAGCAATCAAGTCCATCAACGTGGGCGACAAGGTGTCATATGTTTCCAAACCAACTGCTTTGAACCTGCGGCGCACCTCATCAATGCCGTTGGGGTGGAACCCTTGTTCAATTATAGACGACACAAAAGCGGCAAATTGAGGCTCCTGCCATCCTTTTTGATCCGACAACTCAACATGGACAAAGTCCAAGCCTTTGAATGGGTGAGGCTTCTCAATGCGGCCGTACAGGTGAACCCCGCACTCCTTGCAGGCATTGCGGAGAATGACTGCCGAGTCGTCGATAATGTGGAGCTTGTCTTCATTGGCGGTCACCTTGACCTGATCTCTGGAGATAACGCCGACGACGGAGAAGAGGGCGCCAGAGGGCTTCCAGCATTTCGAGCATCCGCAAGCGTGGTTGTGGGCAACGTTGCCTCCCAGTGTGACTTCCACCGGCCTGCTCTTGCAGTGGCAGCGGAGTTTGCCGCCCGAGAAGTTGGGATCTCCCTTAGTGAGGCCATTATCGATCAATGGATGAAGAGACGGCGCCATGATGAATTCGGATTTGGTGGATCGGTTATCCTGATTTTCGAGCTGATTGACGGAACCTAGACTGAGGACCTTGATGGATTCTCAGTCATATATAGGAGTGAGGACTGGACGCTTTATATCGCTGTCATGAATATCGGGGTGCTCTCATCTACCGATACGCGCTGACCGGCAACTTGGCGGATCGGTTCCCGAGCCATCCCCGAACACGCCGGACCGGAACCAACACCACACGCATTGGCGTACGTGATTCGACGACTTCCCCGCATTTAAATGTCGAATCTCGTATGCCAAACGTTGATTCGAGCACGCGACTGGGATAAACTTGCCCGTTTGGCTTAATCTTTACGAATGCATGTCTCTTCGTTGCTATGATGAGGGCGCCCAGCCATCGGATCCACACCCGATTTGACGTCGATGATGATAATACCCCATAAGGTTTCAGTACGAAGTCAATCGCTTTACTGCGGAACCGAAATGTGTTCCCCGCTTGTCCGACGCAATTAAGGCCTAACCCCGAGACCTGGATGAGGCGGTAATACGAAGGAAAGCAGCGAGCAAGATGATGCTGTCGGCGTTAGGCGTACGGCACAAATGGTATTGATGGCTTGAGAAGGTTTGAAGGCTGAGTGATTGAGTTTTGTTCTCGTCGAAAGGTGTGAAGCTGGCCAGGCTCTGGTTCTGATGGAATTTTCCGAATACAAGAGCATCAAGAATGAACTCGAGCAACCCGCCTTGCAAACCGTGGATTGGGGAGATAGAAGTAGTGATAAGTTCTGGTAGTAGCTTTTGACGCCCAGGTTTTGATATCAGAGTTTTGAAAGAAAACAGACCTAGAAAGTAAGAAGAAGGCTCGACAAGTTTATTGGGCACTGTATTTAGTCAGAGAAACCGACATTTGAACTCGATATGCTGAATGGGTTGACTGGATTCCCTGAGAGCGTTGGCTTCAAAACATCTGGCTAGGGCCAACCTATACCCGGGAAATCCAAAAGATTTCATTAGCAAGTATGGTGCTACATTAGTCCGTGTATGCATTAATTTCAGTCGATAAAAGATGCCCGAGAAAAATAGTTTAAACTGAATAACATGTTTCGAGCTCCGCGCAGAATAGTTCGTGGCTGTTTCGTCTCTTTCTATGTATGCATTGAAAGAGAGTAGAGACTCGAGTGTTCTGGAGGCGAGGTGCGTTGATTGACTAAACACCACAACCCCCAAAGCAAACACAGATTCCTCAATTCGACGCTATTCAAAGGTCTGACCAGAGGCGACAAGATCTGATTAGCCCATCTCACAGGCTAGGATAGCGGCAGACTGAGGTAGAGTACTCCTAAGCTGCTTTGTTTATCACAGTCGATTATAAACCGATGTAGCTTTTATTACAAGACTACACAAGAAAGGTACTTACTGACTAAAGAAGTGCTAGAACTTGCTAGTGATGGCTGTTGTTCATTGTTGTTAAGCTGATCAAGCCAATAGACGAGATATCTGTCCCATTGGCTGCCACTAGGCTTCATTTTCATAAAGAAGCGAATCAGGGCAATTAAATTCAACATCCAGAAATTTCGGTCTAATAAAGAGCTTAGGAATGTCCGTGTTTGGTGTGAAAGTGGAAGTGAGGTCTAGTGGCAGTCGATGGGACAGCCCTGATCACATTCTGATTAGCTAAGTTACGAAAGAAAAAGAAAACCACACCCTATTGGGCGCAAAACAACCCGCCATGTTCCAGTATACAGAGATGTATATATATATTACTAAGTGCCAGCACTAGAGTCACATATGATGGAGTGGGTTAGTCTCAACAATGTTTCTACTTGCTGTTTGAGCTATTGTTCATCAAGGTCGTTATAAACAAACTTACAGCGCACCATTGTTTCGACAATGTTGTTAGTAATTAGCGCTTGCGCAAACTCAATTTCATAGAGGTGTTATCGTTAACAAATAATACAATCACGAGGCGTCCAATGGCTACTTGATGCCTTAAATTATGTTTTCAACTTCCAGAGCAAACTCATGGTATAATGCGTAGGATTGCGCCTGCTGCAATACATGTACGTTCTCGGCATGTTCACATTTTAGCACCACATGCTGTTCATGAACGTGACAGCTGTGGCTTGATTACCAGACAAACCGCATGCGTAGGGCCTTTAGTCCAATATTAAGGGGCCAGGAGTTACTTTTCATACACGTCATAGTTCTCACGATGCCTCTTGTCCCTTCAATCAAATTGCTGTCTTCTCTTGCGCAGGTTAAAAATCAACGAGTTCAACATTTGCATCGGAATCAGATAGAAATTACACAAGCTTTAAATAAGACCGTAGTGCTGAGCATGTGGCAAACTAGAGTGTTAAGTTGGAAAGGCACTGAATGCTATTCTGGTTCTGCCCTAGGTCACAGACCAATTTCTTGTCGTCCGTAGTTTGTGTACCGTAAGACGAAATTGCCGTCCCCCATTCTTTCCAAAATAAATAAATAAATAAATAAATGAAGGAATGAAAAAGAAAAAGAGAGAGGGGGAAAAAATGAAAAAAATCTCAGGCCCAGGCCATCATAATCACGGGTTATCATCAACTTTGGCCCATGTTTGACGTAAAGCTTGATTTATGTAGTCCAAGTTCAAGAGACTGTCGATATCCACATTTCGAAATAAGTGCTTAAGAACGTACTGTGACGGATTAGTTACTAAGCAAAACCCAGTGGTTCTCGGCGGACTGCCGTGATTTAGTTGATTGGAACTAGCACATCGTTTCAGTCAGTGCATGTATGCTGGAAACACTACAACTGTCTTTTGTTTCTCCAAATGCCCCCGAGTCCTGTTGACTGCTGCCTTCAACCTAGCTTGAGGTGGCTGGGTCACGGACGAAGAATAACGTAAGACATGGTCCAAGGCCTATGTAGCAGTGATGTTCGGTGACACGTGACGCTCGAGTAGACCAACTTGCGGAACGAGTGCGAACTAGCTAGTGGAAATGCAATGCCGAGGCAGCTAACAAGCGAGGTGGCTGAGTTCGGGTGATGGTCCAAACAGGAGTACGCGGCAAACAGGATACAGGTAGAGCCTTCGAGCAGTTGCGATCGTGTCGATAGTTCGATAGACGCACAGGATGTGCTGTCTCGGTGTCAATTGGAGCCGAGGCCTTCGTTCGACTGACGTTGACGTTCGCATTCGCATGGGTTATGGAGGGACGAAAGAGCCAAAGAGAGGTTGGATCAAGGGATTGAGGAGACTCCAAGACACGCGAACCCTTGCATGACGCTGCAGGAGATTCCTCCACTTGCCAAACGATCGACGTGTGCACGTACCATCAACAGAACCTCGGCACGCCTCTTTGTCTCAACAAAAAATCCTCTGATCGCAAGATTTCAAGACTTAAGATCGTGGGTGCAGCACGATTTATTCATCGCTGAATCGCCAACATCAACCTCAGCAGCAACGACAAACACAATGGCGGAAGAGCTCGACATCCTCATCCTCGGTGCAGGTATCTCCGGCGTAAATGCCGCCTACCGCGTGCGCAGCGAGCTGCCAGACAGCACCTTCGCGGTGCTGGAGGCGCGTGACGTCGTCGGTGGGACGTGGTCCTACTGGAAGTATCCGGGATTCCGCTCCGATTCAAACATGACGAACTTTGGCTTCGCGTGGCATCCTTGGCCTCACGACAAGAAAATCATCGAGGGCGCACCCATTGCCGCTTACATCGAAGACGCTGTCAAGACGCATCACCTCGACAAGCATATTCGATTCCAACATAAGGTCTTGTCGTCAAGCTGGGACAGCGATGAGGCACGATGGACACTCGAATGCGCAACGCCTCAAGGGAACAGGAAGTTCAAGGCCAAATATCTTTTTGTGTGCTCTGGATACTACTCGTACGACAAGGCGCTTGAAACACACATTCCTGGTATCGAGAATTTTGAGGGCAAGACAATTCACCCACAATGGTGGCCCGAAGACCTCGACTATAGCGGAAAGCGCGTCATTATTATTGGGTCTGGCGCCACGACTATGACGCTGTTCCCCAATATCGCCAAAACCGCCGGATTCACCACGATTCTCCAGCGCAGTCCGTCCTACGTCTTTGCCTTGGCTGCAGAGTCGACGGTGGATAAGGCAGCTAAGAAAATACTCCCGTTATTCTTGGCAA
The DNA here is from genome assembly GCA_001625285.1 of Colletotrichum incanum. Classification (NCBI taxonomy): domain Eukaryota; kingdom Fungi; phylum Ascomycota; class Sordariomycetes; order Glomerellales; family Glomerellaceae; genus Colletotrichum; species Colletotrichum incanum. The sequence continues at coordinate 118,335 of LFIW01002528.1, read as the reverse complement.
ACTGGTTCATCCTGTTGAAAGATCTCCTGCTAGAGACGGTCTTTATCCAGATTGTTCTGAACTTCCCCACCCTAGCCAAGCAGTTCCTCAGAACTGAGGCCAAGCGCCAGCTGCCCAAGGACTACCCCGTTGACATTCACTTCAAGCCTAAATACAACCCTTTTGAGCAGCGCCTTAATATGTGCCCCGACGGCGATGTCTTTAAGACTCTTCATCGGCCCAACACGGAAATCGTTACGGATCACATCGAAACCGTTACGAAGGACGGTATTCTCACAAAGTCTGGACGTCACCTCCCGGCCGACATTATTATCACCGCGACAGGCCTGCACGTGCAGCTTTTCGGCGGTACTGACGTGACTGTCGATGGCGTTCCGATTAAGGTCGGCGAGAAGTATAGCTGGCGCGGATGCATGCTTGATGGGGTGCCTAACGCGGCCGCCATCATTGGCTACGTCACCCAAACTTGGACTCCTGGCGCCGACACCGTGACGCGGCTTTTTATCCGCGTCATTAAAGAGATGAAGAAGACTGGGGCTGTTTCTGCTACGCCAGTCTTGTCGGAAGAGGAGAAGAGAAATTCGCCTAGGTTGCCGTGCGTCGATGCCACGTCGAACTACTTCAAACGAGCGCACGGTCGGATGCCGGTTGTGACCAACCAGGGGCCTTGGTACGGGAGGAAGAACCTTATCGTGGACAAGTTGGCACTTTGGTTTGGAAGCGTGAGAGTGGGCATGGACTACCGCTTGGCAACGAAGTCAAAGGATGTCTGATGAATATAATGCCCGATGTATTCTAATTTTATTTGGTCGTTAGACATGAAAGGTCAGCGGATTACAGAACAGAATCATAGTGTCTAAGCAAATGAGCTTGTTTTGTCACCTAATAACATCGTTGATCTATCGGTTCAATACTCGTGCTGATGTTTACCTTTTTACGATTGTATTGGATCCTTACCAAGTGACTCATGAGTATTTAGGGCGAGGCGCAATGAAGGGCATATGTTTTTTACCTGCCTCGATAGGAATTTGCCGCTGCAAGAACGATGACTTCCGTGAGGAACTGCGGATGGTGCCCGTGGCAGCAAACCGAATTCAGTTGAACGAGCAAGGATAGGCATTCAAGGTCAACTCCGTTCATTCCTGAGAAGTTACAGTGATCTTGTCGCCAACTCTACAGTCAATCATTCCTCCGCGGACACAACGTTCTGTCCGAACAGAGGTAACTTCTATTGCAATGGTCCCTGCGACTTGATTATGCACCACATCTGATCAAGTGGAAAGAAGAGACAGCTTTGCGGCCACGGATGTTGACCCTGGGTGCGCAAGCAGATGGTGGAACAGACTTGGGGTAACCCCAGACACAAAACGAAACAGAAGCGCGGGATTGTGGTAAAAAGATTCCGACATTGAGTCGTATCAGGAAGTTTCCTCGTTTCTCGCGATTGCTCTTGGTGATCGACGAAATCTTAGCGCCATCACCCACTGATCTCCCGGCGATGTGACCTGTTTTTGAGGGAGCCAAGTCGATGATCTCCGCAACTCCACTGTTGCAGCTTTTAAGAGTACAATCGTAACTATAAAGAGAACGACCAATGCTCAAGTACTGGTGGTAAACGCCGTCTCCGATTCAGGGGTAGGGTGTAACTTCGTGACTGGACACTTGGAGCCGCCAGACTTGGTGAGGCTGCACTGAATCATGCGAGAATGGAAGATAAGCTTTCTCATCCCCTGCAGCTACCGTCTGAGCACTGCGGAAAATACAAAACATGAGGCTCTACGCACGCCACCTCAGACTCCCGACAAGTATTGCCTCACCCGATCTTTCTCCTCCAACCCACATATGCTCCGTGTGGGGGAACCCCGCCCTACTGGTCAGCTTGTTCACCTTGAACAAACTTGACTCTGCTTCCACCTGCCGACTAAATCATGACCCTTGTTCAAGGCCTCCCACGACGAGTAAGACATGCGATTCGCCTGATACTTGAAACGCGTCCACCATATCCCCCAATTCCCCGAAAGAAACGCACCCCGGCACAATAGCCATTTACTCAAAATCGTTCGTCCAGGCGAGACAAAAGCCGTGTTTCGTGAAAGGAATAGAGCTTGCGTTTGCCAAGAGACGTCAGCGGCGTGCCATTCGATTTCTTCCCGTCGAGCTCTGCGGCACCAGCGTGTTTGGAGAGCCCCTCAGATCTTCCCGAGGAAGACTAAATGTTCCGGATTACCCGCCCCCTCTGTTCGCGAGAATTGAAATACCCATGCTTGTCCCTTCTCGATTCTCAGACTCTTTGTGACGAACTCTTTCTCTGCAGTGCCCAAAGTCTTCCTGTGCCGGTCCACTCAACGGTTTCCATCCTTCCTGTTCCGAGCTGTGCTCAACCAAGTCAACACATCAAAGTTCAATCACTTATCAAACCAAGTCACTACCGCCAACATGCGTTTCACCCTTGCACTCACTACCCTGGTTGCCGTGGCCATGGCTGCGCCCCTCAACAGCATCGTCGCCCGTCAAGATGAGCTCAACGCTGCCATCGCCGCCCTCGCTGACGAGAACCCCGCGGATGCCGAGGCTGCTAAGGGCCTTCTGAGCCGCGACCTCGAACTTACACAGGACGAGGAAGACGAGGAAATCTCCAAGCGCGACAACAACGCTACGCCTCAGCTGACGGAGGACGATGAGGAGGAGGAGGAGGTCACCAAGCGTGACAACAACGCTACGCCTCAGCTGACGGAGGACGATGAGGAGGAGGAGGAGGTCACCAAGCGTGACAACAACGCTACGCCTCAGCTGACGGAGGACGATGATGAGGAGGAGGAGACAGTCTAAACATTTGTCGATATTCTCTAGCGGCGTCTTATAAACAACTTAGGAAGATTGGGATGACACAGGTTTCAATGGTTTCGCCATGTGTAAAGTTGCCAAGGGCTGCATCATCAAATGATCAAACTGTGTATTCATCTTTTGATACATTTACCATGATGACCTCTCATGTGTATTGTATGTTTGCTATCGGCGACTGAGTCTTTTTCAGCCTGTGGCGGTACGGAGAAACGTCTTCCTGACGGGATTTGTCACTGTAGCGCTTCGCATCCGCTTAGACTTTATTGGTGCAAGGTTCAAGGTTGACCACCTGACTTAGAAAGCAACGGCAACCAGCATAATTCATAACTTCGAATTGCTACTGTATGTTTCCGAGGAAAGTCTCGAGGTGGTGAGCAAATAGTTCCGGAACTTGGAATAAATGCCCATGACCGGAATCGGGATAGATGATAAGCTGCGCATTGCGCAAGTTCTGTTGAAGGGTAAAGCTGTTCGAGGTGGGCGACATTACATCGGTATGCCCGTTCGTAACCAGGGTCGGAGCTTCGATATCCTTGAGTCGCTCGAAATTACTAGTATTGACTGTGAACGCGAAGATAGCGTTCAACTGCGCCTGTGCCCCTGGCCCGACCAAATATTCTTTGCGCTCCTCTCCATTCACTTTGCGCTCATGTATACGTTTCCACCACGCTTCTCCTAGTGCTCGGCTCGAGTCGGAGGGATAGAAAAACAGGTTAAACATGTCGTCTTGTGTCGGCGGTTCATCGTTGGCTGCACCCGCGCTTTCCAGTACTTCACGCGGTGGCAAGACCACGCCTTCTCCTACAGCCGATTGGGTACCGGCAAGAACTAATTTGTTGACCAGCTGGGGATGGTTCCATGCCAGAATCTGAGCCACGCCGCCTCCCATAGAAAATCCGATCACGTCAGCTTTACTGATACCGAGAGCCGAAAGCAGTTTGACTGCAATCGAGGCCATGTCTTCAGGGGATGTAGGCACGGTACCCTCGCTGTGACCAATGCCGAAGCTGTCATAGACGATCACCTCTCTGTTCTGCGCGATTGAATTAAAGAGGAGGGGGTCAAGTGTATCCATCGAACCGCGAAGATGATTAATGTAAAGCAGTGGAAAAGTGTTTTTCGCCCCATAACGCCGATAGGCAACACGAATGCCATCAATGGCAACGTTTTGAGTCTTTACTGTCTGATAGGTGGACATTGCAATGCTTATGGACAAGAAAGCAGTGAGGTGATGTGGGTTTATTCGTTAGGTTTTTTGTTGGCTTGTGAGTGTGATGATAGTAAGGGAGGAATACGATCTTCTATTCCATGGGCTTTTCGCAGTTCTTATATGTTAAATGGCTTTGATAGGGAGACCTTTTGGCTATTTAATTTTGCATAAAATGATAAGTCATCTTGCCCGATCCTGATGCATCCTCAGCTCTTGTCGTTGTGGCGTTTGGGCTCTTGACAATGCGTAAGAGACAATGATGTCAAAGCTCAAGTCGCGGACAGTATGGCTCGTCAGCTCTACTACAGATAAACTTCTATATGATTAATCAAACGGACGGCTCGGTGTTCTGACCCACGTCCCGGCTCCGGAACGATATGGGGTCATCCCGTGTGGTAAAAGAATGACGGCAATGATCAGTATTCATCCCCGGTCTAGTCCAAAGAAACCCAGACGCGGATATCATTCTCCACACTTTCCCGCGCTTAACTAGCTGTCATCAGAGTGGATGTCAATCGTCAGGGTAATGTGATGGAGGTGGCAACAAATGAGTGATTAAACAAAATAAGAACGTTCGAGCAACTAGATTTACCGCGGTGCCGATGGTGAGAGGATAGTAATCACAGATTTGATGCCAAACTCTGGGAGTAAAACAATTCTGGTTGTTGGGACGGCTTTGTCGATAAATAGACCGATCCATGCTCCCGTTATCTTAAGCGGTTTATCTTTCCATCACAATACAAGATTCATCACGTCTTGACGCATTCAGGCAACATCAACCCGCCTCCTCCCAATTTCATCACTTAGGTTCTCTAAACTTGCCGTGTAACCTTTTCAAACTATTCGCATTAAAGAAGTATGTTGCGAAGAATGAAAGCGTATCAATTCTCAAGCCCAGCCAAAGGTCTCGAATTTCGAGAGCTACCCGTGCCGGTTCCTGGGATAAGCCAAGTCCTGGTTCAAATAAAGGCAGCTGGGCTCTGCCACACCGACTGTAACATCATTTCCGGCCTAGACGATAACTTTTTCTGGAAACGACCCATTACTCTTGGGCACGAAATCGCTGGCGTGGTTGTCCAGTGTGGACCTGGTGTATCCAAGTTCACAACCGGAGACTCCGTTGTGGCTGTGATCACCACCAAACACCCAGTGGAAATTGGAGACGTCGTCGAAAGTCCTGGTATCGGATGTGACGGTGGGTTTTCCGAGTACGTGTTGCTTTACGAATGGAGAACACTGCCGATGCCGGAGGGGATCACGTTCGCGCAGGCTGCGGTTTCCACCGACGCCGTGGCAACAGCATATCACGCAGTCGTTACCGAGGGGCAGGTATCCAAGTCTTCGAAAGTTGCAATCATTGGCCTGGGTGGCCTTGGTCTATCAGCGGTCCAGATCGCATCTTACCTTGGCGCTAAAGTGTACGGAGTCGATGTTCACCGCTGCAAGTTTCCCGCAGCGCTGACATCTGGAGCTCACTGCTGTGGCAAGACCATGGATGATTTTCCAGGAGTCAAGTTCGACGTGGTATTTGACTTCGCTGGTGTGGGCACGACAACCGCTGCAGCTGCCAAAGCGGTAAAGGCTGGTGGAAAAGTTGTTCTTGTTGGCCTTTCGAAGAAGGAAGCTACTCTAGACACACACTCTTTTGTTGCACTTGGCGTGAAACTTGTAGGATCTGTTGGTTCTTCTATCTTTGAAGTTGAAGAAGCGATGAAGATGGTCGCTGATGGTATCATTGAGCCTGTTATCGAGGAAGTTTCGTTTAGCAACCTGCCGCATGAGCTGATGCGACTCGAGAGAGGCGATTCTATTGGACGATTATATATTGACCCATCCAAAGAAGAGCCCTAGCTCGCGCGGCTTGTGAGAGCTCAAAACGTAATGGACTAGCTCCGTAGTGAATTAGTTGCGAGGACAAAAATCTGTTGATCAAGATTTAGGGGTGTTCTCGGGAAATTGATTCCGAACGTGTGATTTTGTCCCGATGGGACTGTTTCCCCAAGTGGGCCAAATTTGACGCGGTGAGATTCACGTTCAATACGAAAGCTGTGTACTTATCCTGACTGTGTCCGCGAGCACACAATCCAAACATGATGGAGGTACAGCGTAGGAGAAAAAATAGGAGTTACCAGGGTCATATGACTCAACAAAGTTTTGTAACTCCCAGGAGTGCTCCAACATTAGAGCAAGCATTACTGGACCGGAGACTTCTCATTCCGGCGATTTCGCCGTGACTACTTCTCCGCCTCACTATTCAGCTTTGAACATAAGGTTGGCGAGGTCTGAGCGATCGCCGCCAATGGCTCTGGATATTGGAGATAGCCAGTGAAAAACGATTTCGGCAAACGTAGGTGAGATTCGAACGCTTGGTTTTGATTGACCCTTCAGATGGCTGAGTGAAGCGTGTCTCAACTTGTAGATACTGGAAGTAGCGATATGCTTAAGCACAAATCTTTCATTCATGATGCTCGCTCCAATCTTCAGCCACATCCCAATCGCGCATCAAATCGTACAGTTGCACACCTAGCATGAAAACAAAGGCGCTCTTTTGAGGCAAATAATCACCTACCCGGCCAATATAGAAACCATTGGAAGGTCACGTTGAGGTGGGTCATGCCTTTAATAACAAGGTATCCTTGGCCACGTCAATACACAGTGACCATCCATACGATCCATGGACCACCTAACTGTTTTGTGGCGAGGTTATAATAGGGAAGCAAGTCCGTGTTAAGTGGAATTCCTATCCGTGTATTACAACACCGTGATAGGGTAGATAGCTTAACTCCGGACCCTGTTCGCGTTGAACCAATGCCCTCCAACTGTGAATAATGAGTCCCACTCTAGTCGACCGAGCCTCGATGTTCAGGAGCATTTGGTTCCACGGGACTAGGATCACTCGTAGTCAGAGTGGGCCACCTCTAGAGTTTTAGGAATGCCCATCGCAGGACTACATAGTACAGGAAGGCGTTGGCGACAACAAAGGGTGCTGCTCCGCTTCATATGCCAGGCACAGAATTGATTGGATAGTATGTCATGAGAAACACAAAAATGTCTTCGGCAATTATGGCAGAGCTGGCGGACGGCAATTTACGCTGGCCCGACCTCCGTGCATCTAAGCCGAATGTTAGAAGAGGACCCCCGCCCCTTCAGCTACTAAGGCGGAACGGGCTCATGGTGTGGAGCACGTCGTGAACATCTTACCCTTTGAACTTGCTCCCTCTGACGGTGAAGCCTGCCCAACTCAGGATCCATAAGCTAGCCCACCCATACTAATCTACCGTGAAGTACTTGTGGAGCGACTTTATGGGTGTGGCCCTGCGGCAAGTTTGGGAAAGCTTCCACGCTTCCAGGTGCACCGACCTACAGGGGCTCTCACTGGCAGTGTAATGATATATTGAACTACATCAAGTTCACCGGCAAAAACCATGCGCATAACCTAATTCCATCCACTGTTGAACACCGCTTTGGTCCCCCCAAACTCGAACTGGCCTGCACAAGCATGCTTTTGTGGGGGAATGGACAGGAAATACTCCTACACCCAATACCGATGAACCACTTCCAGTGCAATGGTTCAGCTAAAAGATTTAAGTCTAAAATAAAGCAGTGCATTCCCTGCGACCCGAGGCCTGTAAGCTTACGATTAGCGGAGAGCCTTTGGGGAAGTCTAACCGAACAGTCGGCGACCGAGGGGGCTCCAGGTAGACAGTAGCCAGCGGCGGAACCTGCCGAAAAATCGGGTGATCTCGTCACTACATGGGAGCTCCTTGCCTACATCATCGCACATGACGCAGTGGGCAATCTGCACGCTACAGCAGAAACCTGGTAGAAAATACCTCATCCCTAGCCTATCGCAAGCTATCAACCAGCGGCATACCAGTCTTCTGCATGCCTAAGTAGGTCGCCGAGGCGGGCCGGCCTTGAGTCACTTTGGAGCCGTGCCCCTCAACACCTCCAGGGATACCCAAAACAGACGGTGGTAGTATGCAAGGTGATACCTCAACCGTGTGGGGCATAGAGGAGGGTTAACTGGAGCGCGCCGGCGGGATGGTTGCCGAAACGAACCTCTCGCGATGCTCCGCGACAGCCTTAATCTCGTATAGCTCACTACTTCCACGATTCTCACAAGACTGACTCCCCTTCTCTTCCTCTCTAGCGGCTTGGCGGGGAGGGGTAACCCTTCAAAGAGGTTATTCAGATGGATAAGATAATCTTATCAGATCTGCAGTGTGCGTCGCATTCCCCATTGCACCATCCTGCCATCACGAGGTTTCTGCGGCGGCGTGACAGCATCTGCTCGGCTTCATTACCTAACGATCGGAAGCAGATCAAAGCGAACTAGCCGCCCGTCGAAAATGCAACAAGAACCTTTCCGGGCAGGAGAATGAAGACCGAGGTGCAGGCTACTTGGCGAGACTCGGCCAACCCCGGCCCTGGAGGGTGACGGCAGCGAGTCAATAAAGCTGCCGGATCCCCCGAAGTCGTCGCGGCAGATGACGTCCCTCCACACTCCATTGGAAATGTCTGCTTCTGCTTTCGTAGATACCCCCTTCAGTTCTTTTTTGTCCTCCAAAATGGCAGCGCCACAGCCTTCTATCAACGAGCTCGCGGCCAAGATCAGCGAGCTCTCGGCCGAGTTCACCCGCTTCCTTGGCGACAACAAGATTCCCCAGCCCACGTTTGCGGCGGATAGCGTGACAAGCTACGATGGTCTTACCTCGGAGGCTTTCCTGCTCCGGCAGAAGTTGCTGGACGCTGCAGCGGATCTCTCGTATCTGGTTTCAGGACCGAGTGAGAGCATCTTCAACTACGCGCATAACGTGAGTTGTCCGTCCCACTGCAACGACTCAACAGTTGAAAACTTTTAACAACAATGTTTTAACACCACGTAGTGCATGCCCGACGCCACGGCGCTTAATATCCTCAACCACTTCGACTTCTGGTCCGCCGTGCCACTAGACGGCTCGGCTTCCTACCCGGACATTGCAAAGCACACCAACCTGCCAGAGGAGGTTGTGCACCGCGTTCTTGAGCACGCCTACACGCTGCGCATCTTCGAGGAGACGGATCCCGGCAAGCCCTTGACCACGCGCGTGCAGCATACGGCCAGGTCGGCTGCTCTGGTGAAGAACGCCGGTCTTCGCGCCCTCGTCGCAACGCTCATGAACGACGCCGGCCCGCCGATGACGGTGTTGCACGCGGCGCTGGAGAAGTTCCAGCGCGGCAAGACAGAGTTGAAAGAGGACATGAGCGAAACGGCCTTTGCGCTGTACCACTCTGGCGCGCTTTGTGGCGGGTACAATAACTCGTGGGAGCTCCTTGAAAACGACGGCGAGGGCGAGAATAAGGGATGGCGCCAGAGAAACTTTGTGCAGTTCATGAAATACATCAAGGAGATCTTCCGGTTGGAGGGTCTGGTCAACAATGCCTACGACTGGAAGGCCGCCGGCGACTTCAGCGTTGTCGATGTGAGTTTCAGGACAGCAATGCGTAAGCTGGTAGCAGACTAACGCGTGTTTAGCTCGGCGGATCCGGAGGCCACGACAGCTTTGTCCTGGCAAAGAACTTCCCCAACCTTAGGATCACCGTACAGGACCTGCCCAACTGTCAATCCTCTTTCGACGAGAACATCCCTGAAGAACTAAAGGGCCGTGTCAACTTCCAACCGCACAGCTTTTTCGAGCCGCAGCCCCTGCAGGCGGATCTGTACATGATCAAACTGATCCTCCATGACTGGCCCGATGCGGAATCCATCAAGATCCTCCAAGGTCTCAGACCAGCTCTCCGCCCGGGTGCGAAGGTCCTGTTCATCGACTACGTCGGAAAGCAGGGTGATGTCGAGGAGAACGCGGCGGCAGCGGCGGCGCTACCCAAATCCATTCAGCAGATGGGTACTTCGACGGATCTGAGAATGATGGCCCTTTTCAGTGCGAAGGAAAGGCCTGTCGATGCATGGAGGCAGTTGTTCAAGAAGGCTGATGAGAGGTACGAACTGAAGCGTGTTGAGGCGAATCCTTTGTCATTCTTTGTCATCATCGAGGCCGTCTGGCGTGGCTGAAGGTCTGTACAGTCAAGATGATACGACATTAGAGTAGGAAGGTAAATAAGAGAAAAGCCTTTGGTCTTAGCACTTTACGATCGCTGATGCGAATTGGAACTACCTGACATGACATCTTGAGCGGCTCTCGACCATCTGCAAAGACGTTATTTGCGTCAAGCCCTGAGCTTGCATGCCCCACAAGACCGACACGGGGAGGATTCCGCTTCAACCCCGCCCTCGCTTCACGATGCGCTCCACACACTATCAAACGTTACACGTCCACGCACTGCTGAATGTTCACATGTTGTCTTAGTTTCAGCTGAGTCATCAAACAACATGGTCTGGTGGTGTAGTTGGTTATCACGTCAGTCTAACACTTCGAGAATCTCACCTCTCTCGGATGTCACACTGAAGGTCTCCGGTTCAAGTCCGGGCTAGATCATCTACATGGGCGATTGGTTTAGTGGTATAATGACCGCTTAGCATGCGGTAGGTCCTGGGTTCGATTCCCAGATCGTCCACTTTTTTGCCTATTGGTGACGTTTTTGTTGCTGAAGCCAGCGTAACATTGAGTTAGTAGTGGTTTTTGGGGCCATCTCCGGAGATGGGAAAGAAAAGGGTACAGCTTGATGAGCAGTGCAAGTCTAGCAGGCTACTTCTCGCCGATAGACGCTTACTCTTCGTAAAGATACTCTGAAAAAAAGCTCTCGGGCGCTGATGACAATCTCATCCGTACCTTGTGCAGATCTGATCTTGAGGTCTGCTGTGCCCTAGACTCACTGAGGTCGGAGTCTAGCTGAGATGTCATGGCAGGTTCGGCAAATTAGCGACTTGGCAGCAATATAGTTCCTTGTTTTCAGAACGTTGTTCAAGTTCCGAGGCTGAGAAAAACAAAAGGCATTCTAATTTCTTCTAGATGCCAATCAGCATATTTCTCCCTTCAATTGACAATGAAAAATTGACCATGATGAGGTACAAGTGTCGCACATATCAACACTTCTACCGCAGTGGCAGTTTTGAGTGACTACTTTTAGACTTGTCTTTTATAAGTGGCCAAAGCCCTTTTGCTCGGCATCTTGGGCCTGCTGATTGCCACGGCTTAGCTCACTCCCAAGGAAGATGGGTAATCACAGACAACTCATGGTTGAAATGATTCTGTGTGGAGCCCAGATAGTTGATGTACAAAATTGAGACGGTGGAGTACTAATCATTACCCGATGGGAAACTCGAAAATCTTTATGTTCGTCACTCCCGGTCGCTGAAGAGCGAACTGCGTGAACCGGCAATGGGTCCTGCATGGGATATCGAAGGAAAATGGCCCCACAAATCCAACCGCGTAGTTTGATTTGAGATGCCGGCGAGGAAGCAGGATGCAGAGTGTGATCCAAATGAACGGCCGTCACCGAAGAACCTCACCCGACTCACCGTGATTGGAAGGTTGATGGTGCGCAAGGATTTTGAAGGTATGGCCGCGTGGACCGGCGCCGTTCTAGCGCAGTCGTCGATGCAACCTGGCATGGAACAAGTCTCGGGTCGGGACGAACTAGTAGGGGGGCACAGCAGCATGTGCAGGTGCCATTGAGGGATGGCGCTGCGGACGAGGGACTTTGGAGAGGACGGTGATGAACCAGAGCCCCAAAGAGAGTCTGAGGCGCCGAATGGGATGAGATGGAGTGACCGGTGAGACGGTACGGCGTTGTCGACTGCAGCCATTCTGCAGCCCGTGTTGTCAACGTGCATATGCGGCAAGTGAGGCGACCTGATTGCTCAAGGTGAGGTCTCTTTAGGCTTGGCCTTCGGCTGATAAAGGCGTTCGTTCGGTCTCGAGGTGGGCCTGCCGGGCAGAAACAAAGAAACAAGACACATGGAAATAAGAACAAAGACATTGAGCCATAGAGGCCTAGAGCAGAGATGCGGTATTGGCATTCATTCGTCTATATCATGGCGTTTGTGTAGTCTCAAACCCTCATACAGGCCGGCCCAGCCGCCGCCTAGTCTCATTCGCAAGCCTCTGGACTGCACTAATCATGAGATGTCTTCGGTCAGCTCCATGACCTGTGATTTAGCCCGATGTAGACACTCAGTCTATAAGCACGAGTCCCAGACGAGGAGAGCCCCGGACGCCGCCATCCCGTCATTCCCCTCCTTCACCTGCTTCACCTAGCGTCGTCTCTTAGTGCGAGTGCTCAGCTCGATCCAGGCTTGTCCCCGGCTTACCCTCCTTATTTTTAATCTTCCCCTGGGCTACGTCCGGTTCTTCACCGTCTGGTCATGAGCACTTAGCAAAACCTAATGTCGCATTCATCGATAAAGTGAAGCTCGTTCCCCCAACTTCCCATCTCTCGCACCCTCCACACTTGTCGCTTACACCCCCCCCCCCCATTTTCTTGTCATACCAAGTTCACGGGCCCACGCTTGGTGTTGTCTTGCGTTTTTTTTGTTTTTTTTTGTGCTCCCGACGCTTCGGACCTGGAACATTTTCTCCAAGTCGCGCTGCTGCACGGTGCCGCCAGCTGTGCCTCATTTACCCCCCTCGTTACCACACTGTCGGGTCTGCGAAGAACGAGAAGTGACAGAACTGGACCGGGAAAACACCACGAGCCAGCAAGACAACAAGAAGAACGAAGACAACAGCACAACATTGCCAAAATAAGTCGCGGAATCGGAAAGAAAGAAAGCAAATATCGATGTTTGGTTTGATTGGAGACAAGACACTCGCCTGAGCAATTACTGGAGGCGAGAACAAACTGTGGACGAGAAGCGGGCGACGACAAGAGATCGAGCGAACCCAGCGAATAACCATCCAAGCATGCGCTGTTGAGAGCACACAGCCGCTACCGCTTTCCTTGCATCCCTCGTGTCGCTGAACCCTGTGCGACGTTCTACAGTCGTGAGCCAAGCGCGCGAGCGAGCGGCGCAGCCAGGACCAACGAGCGAATCGAGGAGCTTCTCGAGGAGCTGTTGGAGCTGTTGGAACGGGACGGGACGAGACGAGAGGGTCCAACAAGGGGGGCAACGAACGATTGAGAACGATGACAGGGGTGCACTCTTTCACGGAGGATATTGGCGGGCCCGGCTCCGCTTCATGTTCGAACGCACCGGGCTTGCTGCTGGTCAAGTTGGTCGGCTTGGTCGCCGTTGTCGCGTTCTTCGTGTGGGAGTTCCGGTCGTGGTACCGATTGCGAAAAATCCCCGGGCCTTTTGTTGCCTCTGTCTCAGTCTTGTGGCAGCTGAAGAAGGCCATCGGAGGCACATACCACGAGCACCTGAACGACATTGCCAGGAAGTACGGTGAGTTGCTCCCGACATATCACACATCGTATATGTTCTTCTGCTTGGTCAACCCCATCTTTGGGTTCATGAACGCATCACCCATCATGGTTGCTGGCCTGCTCACTGCGACACCACCAAAACACCCCGTAGAATTGGAGGGGGAGAGAGACACAGAGAGAGAAGGACGCTAATCGATCATTGCTGCAGGGCCCCTCGCACGGATAGGACCAAATGAGCTCCTTTGCACAGATCCCGACTCGCTGCGCAAAATGTCGGCCGTCCGCTCGCCCTACACCAAGGGCGACTTTTACGATTCCGGCCGAATCACCCCGGGCGTCGACAATGTCGTCTCGATGCGGGACGAGAATGAGCACAAGGCCATGAGGGCGCGAATGGCTCCGGCCGTAAGTCGCTCGTTCCATTGTCGGCCGTTGTCTCTCACCAAGCCCCGGCACAGCGTTGGGGTGCCGCAGGCGCAATTTTGAGCTTCGGTAGCTGATCAGTGGCATTCTTAGTACGCCGCCAAAGAGAACGAAGGATTCGGCTTCGAGATAGGCATCGACCGCCAGCTAATGAACTTCATCCGCCTCATAGACCAGCACTACGTTTCCACAGACTCGGAGTTCCGGCCGTTGGACCTCGCCGAGAAGACGCAATTCTTCGCCCTCGATGCCATTGGCGACGTGTCCTTCGGTGGTGCTTTCGGGTTCCTGGCCGAGGACCGGGATTTGTTTCGGTACATTGAGATCAACGAATCGTCTCTGCCCGTAATGAATGTCGTTTCGGTGCTTCCCTGGCTAGGTCGGCTTGTTCACAAATGGCCCTTTCGGTTGATGCTGCCAAAAGAAGGAGATCAAGTTGGCTTCGGCCGTTTGATGGGGTGAGTGGTTCCCAACGCAGCCCTCAATCAGTGATCAGAGTCATGGGAGTGAACACTGACGCAACCCACAGCTTTGCCAAAAATTACGCCGACATGAGGCTTCAACCCGGGGCCAAGCCTCAAAGAGACATGATGCAAGCCTTCATTAACCAGGGTCTCGACCGGAATGAGCTCATCCAGCTCGTCTACATCCACATGTAAGTCTCAAAACGAGGTCTACAACTCTCAGGCCAGCCATTCATTGTTGTCATCTAGGATTGCCGGCACGAACTCGGCAGCACAAGCCATGCGCATGACGCTACTTTGTTTAATCAATAATCCCGTTGCATATCGCCGACTCCAACAGGAAATCGACGACGCCATCGCAGCCGGCACGATCAGTGCCCCGATCACCAACGCCGAAGCCCTGAAACTTCCTTACCTTCAGGCCGTCATTCACGAAGGCTTGCGCTTCTACCCTCCTGTCACAGGCCTTGGCTTCAAGCAAGCCCCCGAGAACGGCGACATGCTCAACGGCTATTTCGTCCCTGGCGGTACGCAAATAGGACATAATTTCTTCGGTGTCGGACGCTCGCTGTGGGTCTGGGGTCCCGATGCCGATGTCTTCCGGCCGGAGCGATGGCTCTCGGCGGAAAAAGATGAACTCCGAGAGATGAATGCTGCCCTTGACACGCATTTTGGCCACGGCAAGTACTCGTGTCTTGGGAAGCCAATCGCGATGATGGAGCTCAACAAGGTCTTTGTTGAGGTGAGTAGCCCAGTCCAGTTGTAGATGGTCGAGACTAACAAATTCCAGCTCCTAAGAAGATACGACTTCACAGTTATGAACCCTGAAAGGCCCATCAAGACACTCAGCGCCATTTTCTTCGTCGCTAGAGACTTTTGGGTCAGGCTGACTAGGCGGCCGACGAAGCGTCCAGTAGACTAATCGTACACGTAATACCATGATGACAACCTTCTGGTGTCCATCCCAAATATGAGTGATTTTAGTGATGCCTACATAGCCAAGTCACAACAGTCAAAGTGCAAACAACACTTATAACTAATCTAGTAGTAACTACGCATCAGGGCGGTCCTTCACATGTAAGAGCCCATCAAAAAGTTCCTCTGCTGTAAAAGTCTATTGACCATAACTGCCTCGTCTCCTAAGCTGTTGAACCGTACTCAGAGCGATTGCTATCTGAATCAAGGTACCATGGTTGCTGAAGTAGGTATAATGCCTTCCGGATATTACCGGACAGAGAAGATGCAGCCGCTCCGGGCCTGAAGAAGCTTATTGCGACAGCTAAGATGTGGCCCAACCTACTCGTTGCCGGCGAGGCGGTGAGCAACAGAATGCGTGTAACGGAATGATTTCAATGCAGGCGGAGCTGTAGACCTTGCCCATATTCTTATCCCAAATAGGCTTAGTGCAGACGGCAACAGGACAGGCGTAGGAAACAGCAATGAATCAACACGTCTCAACTGCTTCCCTAAAGGCTTGGCTTGCCAGAATAGAAGTGGTGACAATGGTAGTAGGATTCACGTCTGCGTCCGAACCTGGCGAACTCGTGGCGAGCTGCTGAGACTTACATTGCGCCTGAACACCTTACTTTAGCGACTGGGGGACATTTGCAAGGTGTCGAATCTCGCTTGCATATGCTTTTGATCCCTAAGGGAGTCATTTAAATGCCTTAAGCTCACACAACAGAGTTGCCCCGATCTCGAATCCCTGGGGCAGACACGAGGAGACGGCACCATTCCCATTGCACAGTCATGTATTTCTTGTGAACAACGCACCGAACTAGTGTCCCCTCAAAGACATGCCCTTAAAGATGCGCCCCTACAGCTGACTAAGATATCTCGCCTCACCAGGGCCGAATGAGGCACCTGACACTTCAACCTTGTCGCCGTCATCCAGCATTCAAGGTGTTCTGGGTCTAATATTTATTTACGTGACGCATCCTAACCAAAGTGCCAAAAAAACAACCATTGCGTTACCATCTTCACCCGCGTGATCATGAAATCAACTCTTCTCAAACTCCTTGGCTTGAAGTCCGACGGAAAGAACCAGGCACCGCGACCAACGATCCATCATCCTCCCTATCTCCCGTCTCCGCGACCTCTCACTCTCACGCCATCCTCGTCTCAGGAGTCATTAAAGGATCCCACAGCATCTGCTATTTGCCAATCCCAGTTCTTCCAACGACTCCCTTACGACCTGCGAAGAAACATCCTCGTACTCGCCTTTGGTGATCGCATCTTGCACGTGGACCTCATATTTGCCCACCATCCAGCCCCTCCCAATCGCAAGAACCCTCCGTCGAACCATTGTGGGATCCCTGTAATCGATAAGGAAGACATTCCGCATCGGCAGAGTGATGCTTTCCGTCACGGCAAGGTTTTGAAGATCGACCGAGGAAAGCCGAAAGCATGGCGATGGTGGAGCTGCGTATGCCATGCGGTTCCCCCGGGTTCGCGATACCGGATGGGGGGTGGAGCTGTGGTACCTCCTCGCGCCGACAACGATCAGTGTCGCTTGGGCGAGGCAGACTGTTGCGATATGTGGCCCGGTGACCAACCCTCAAAGTTCTTCATCGGCGTGATGGGCTGGCTTTTGTCATGCAGGCAAGCGTGCGTTGATCC
This sequence comes from Colletotrichum incanum, assembly GCA_001625285.1. Classification (NCBI taxonomy): domain Eukaryota; kingdom Fungi; phylum Ascomycota; class Sordariomycetes; order Glomerellales; family Glomerellaceae; genus Colletotrichum; species Colletotrichum incanum. The sequence continues at coordinate 101,466 of LFIW01002528.1, read as the reverse complement.
GTTTTCCTCCTCTGAGATAGTATGACTGACGAAGAAACAGGTATGTTGAGGGCATTGAAGTGTTGTACATGACGAACACATTCTCCATGTCCCACGAGTTTACGATTTCGCACATGAGGTGGCTATTCCCGAATCAACGACTTTCAAGCATCTGTTCTCTTGAGATCCGCTGGCCGCTCCTATTTTCTCGCCAGACTGTTGATACTGAGGAACCCAAGCTCGAAGAAGAACACTTGAATGTTTTGTTCAAACTCCTACCAGAGCACCTCGCCGGCCTCCGCTCCTTGTATCTATCTTTGCACACTACAAATTACGTTGGTAATAGGATTAATGCGGAAAAGGTCCTCTTGAGGCCCATCGACGATATGCTCCGACTGTTTCCGAAGTTGGACCGATTTTCACTTGCATTACCCGTCAGCGTCTTCGATGGTCTAATGGAACAAGCAAAGGAAACCGCCAAGACGGAGCGCAAGCTACAGAATTGGTATCCTGGCCAGATTTGGCGCTTATTGTCTGGAGAGCAAAGCCTGAATGCGATGTCTGTAAGCACATATCCGTATCCGCCAAAGATGCCGGGCTTGGAAAAGCGGGTGCAGGGTCCTGGGTATTGGATATTATCTGGTGTAAGCGATGGACCCGAGTTTCCTTGGGAATTTGGTTCCACTGTTTAATTTACCGTGGGCGTCTGTATCACTAGCTGGAGCGAGAAAATATCACTAGGTTTTTCAAGAAGACGGTCATCACACAAGTTGAGACAAGATCAAGAATTGATGGAGTGAAAGAGTTTTGGATCATCCTCAAACTATCGCAGCCCTATGGACAAGTTGCTTAGACCTCGCTGTACCACTCTTTGCTCCTGAACCTTGGTCCGCAACCCGTAAACAAGTCCACAGGTTTTCCACGGCATCGCTTGATAAACAGCATGGCCCCCAGTGCAGCAACAGACAGAAGTCCAGCCGTCCAGAGTAACACGACTCCCAGATGATCCGAAACATAGTTCAAGAATTGTCCATCCGATCCATGCCATGACCGTCCAGCTGCGTGTCCAAACACCTTCCTAGCATATTCCTCATCCAGCAATGCCAAACCGTGGTGTGCTCTACTGTACATCCATGCATACTGTCGGAAGGCATGTGTCACCATGATCGGCCCTGTGGACCAGAAGACTCGAAGATATGGTAGGAGGATTCGTCTCGAGGTCGAGCCGCCGCGGCGCTTGGCTTCTTGTAGAGCCCATTCGAGGAAGGGCGATCGGCGTTGCGCCATGAAGAAGTGGTTACTCAAACCGACAGCCCCGGAAGTGGGTGCGAATATGGCTTGAAGACCGAGGTTTTGAAGGCATGCCATCTCCTTTTTTGACCTTGGATACACGTCGAGGTCTGCGTACAGGCCTCCTTCGGCGTGAACCACTACTAGCCTGGCTACGTCCGCCCGTTGAATATTCTGGGAGTACCCCTCGTATGTTGATAGTAACCAAGCGTAGTTTGTCTTGATGAGTTCCAGGACGTCATCGTCGGTCCACAGTTTGACGGTATAGTCTAGAGGCTCCAATTCCTTCTTCCATGTCTCGTAAGAAGCTTGTACCGGATATGTGCTGACGTTGGAGTTCTTCCAAATCTGATGTATGATCTTGGGTATCGGTTCTTGCGGTATTGAGGAGTCGGGGGACGCGTGTGAGTGTTTGGACTGTCTTTTCGAAGCCTCACAGAGGCTCACAACTTCGATCGACTGATCAGGGAGGGTGAAGTCGCCTGTGTAACTGAGTTGATGAATGATCAAAGCGGCCGTCAGAATCGCCACTACGACTGCTGAGATCTTGAGTATGACTTTGCCGGGGAGGACAACCATCTTGAAGCTTGAGGCTTGATAAGCGGACCAAAGTATCGTATGTTGGAAAGGCCGTGTTGAATAGCAGTTTGAGTACTTTTTTGGGGCTGAAGAACGGTTGAGAAAAGGGAGAAATGATGAAAAGCGACCTAGAATGGGTATTATTGAATAGCTGGAAATACAAAGAGAATTCGTTGAACAGCCTGAGGGATGCGTTCCGTATCAATAGGGTATCAAAAAAATGAACAGTCAACTCGTAAGAAGGAGAGAAAGAAATGATGGCGTCCACGTTGAGAGCACGTCGAGAAAGATGACAAAGGCCAAGAAGCAAACGAGCAGACGATGGTTCTCAGTCGACAACACTGGAACATTTCTCTGAACATGAAGTCTGTAACAGGACTCATATAACAATGCACTGCTCACTGCTACAGATTTCCCACGGGCCACGACAGTACCATATTTTTTGACACCTAGAGAGCAGTGTACCCATCCCACATTGATGCAAGCCATTCCCAGACCACACTCCCAACCAACAGGTTCAATCTCCTGACTCGGCCACTTTTGTCACGACGTGCTTCCTCGTTTCCCGAAATTGGACTAACGGAGGCCCGGGGCATTATGTTTGACACATTGCAGACATGCCCCATCTGGCACCTGCTCTACGTCTTCTACCGCTGAGGCCATTTCTATCATACGTTAGGGCTCCCACATTAGTCGCCGCGACATCGTATTGTCTAGTTTTGACGACTTCGCCACCCATCGGCAACTGCCGATAACCCCAAGTGAAACCCCTTTACTCGGCACCACAGCTATTCTCATGTAAGAAACCCTACGCATATCGGTGCACACGTGCCATGGTGGAACGGGAGCAACGCATTTGTGGAGGAAAATAGTGGTTCGTACAGGTAAACTTTTGCGGTGAAATTATCGTGGGACTAGCAAACTAGGCACCAGTTTAAGACATCCCCGGGCGGGATACCGAGACAGAGGGGGCTCCCCTGGGCTTGTGAGGGCTGGGTTGGAGACTCCTCGTACCACGAGTTCTTTCTGCATGAATGCTAAGCTAGAACCAACCACGGATCCAGTTACGAATTTTTCAATATGATGCAAGGGTTCATCTCAATCTCTAGGAAAAGACTGGCATCTACACGTCGACTTGATTCTTGAGTCCATGTTTAAATGGAAGACGTTCGGTCGAAGATGGTTTTCGGAGTCATGTATCTCTCTGTGAAACTACATGCCATGATTCATACCCCTATATGATGTAGTCGAATCCATAGCGCAGGGAATTGGAGATTGTGTAACAGAGTGCGAGGCTAATGAACCTACCGTGACACCCTGAGCCACAGCCACTTGACTGATTAGTTAATAATTTCTGCATCGACCCCATTGCGGCAGGCCTCGCCTCGAGTTGAGAGCGCTTGTTGGTCCGCGACCCTTTCGCCGCCGTCCTCCACTCAAGGCAGCAACATTCTGTACCGTCTCCGCTCAAGGCAGCAGCATTTAGTACTCGGAAAAGGGGACCATAAAAAGAGAATATCCGGTGGTTCGGTTGAGCCTATCAGCTGGGAAGTCGGCAAGCCTCGCTGTGTAAGGGCCAATCGGATGTCGACCGCGGCTAAGAATAAATTAGCAGGTGAACATTTTACATTTCACTTGGTCCCGTATCAGAACCTTAGCCACCCGGTATGTGCACAACTAGCTTAGTCGGTCTGGTATCATGGTCGGTTGCCCGTCTGAATGGCGGGAGAGGGCGCTTGAGACAGGGCCAACCACGCCTTTTGCAACGAAGCGGCACGCGGACAGCGGGAAAAGCCTGGGCCACTTCCGAGTGTGAACTCAAAAACTGCGAGCTGATATTCCTTTTGTGCTGGTAAGACACTGGTTTTCCTTGTCTCGAACCGAGATGCGAACAGCTCTCGGGGGCTCCGTGTGCGGTCCAGCGACTCTACGTGGTGAATGATACATCTGAATGTCCATCCCGAGTCATCAAACGTTGACATTTCAGCAACATAGTAGCTCTCCTCTAATTCCTTTGTCCATGGGCCCGCCAAGGAGCCAATCAATCGTCTATAAGGGTCAACAGGGAATGTTCAACATCAATGTGAAATACCGCCTCAGATTGGCTTGCTGTGTTAGCATTGTCAGAAGACTTCTGTGCGCACAAGGCTTCATAGTCCTGTAAAGCGCTGTATGATGTTTTCAAGCGAGAGACGGAATTTCTCTGGCAGGTGAGGTGTTGGGTAAGGTAACAAAATCTCACACAGTAAGTTGTCGTAGCAATGCCATTGCTACTCCGCTAAGCTACCCTTAAGTGATTGTTCCGACGCATTTCGGAGCTCATACGGGATGCACCCTGCAACCACGCAAGGCAGCAGCGTAACTGAATGAGACGTAATATCCATCTGCCAGCGAAGACACCGATCTGGGATGAAGACCCTCCAACAGCCTGTCTTGGCGGCACACCCAACACCCCTCCGATGTCTCTGTTACATGTACAAGGGCACCGCGGCCCACGGAGCCCATGGCCCACGGAGCCCCTGGGGCCAGCCACCGGACCGGACTCCGATCATGTTTTTTGAAGTTGCAGTGGCTGTTTCATGACGGGAAAATGTGCTCTTGGTAAAAGCTTATGAAAACATCTCGTAATTTCCTTTGCTTTTGCTTTGGAATTAGTACGTGGCGCATTGCCAGCGGCAATAGACAGCCTCATGTGTTGATACGGACCTGGCAGCATTCGCCTCCTTCTCTCGGTGCCTTTTCCAGGTTGGACCAGACGTTCTGGACATTGTTTATAGGCAGACGAGCACTGTGATCGACATGTCTTCTGGAGCGTAAGACTACATACAAAGGTCTCAGGAATACGACGCTAACATGACACTATGTGGCACGAGTAGATACACATTCCAGTGAGTGCGGCAAGACTTCAAGCCCCTAACTCTCGCTACCAGGGGAGGGGGTGGGAGTACTACTCCGACTCGGCGTCTGCTCCAACCACAATACTGCCAGACCCCTGACCTAAAAGACGCGAATCTCCCAGGAGAAAAATCTTGCGCGAGGACAAGCGTTATTCATACGAGTCGGAGTGGCGTCGAGTTTCCGGGGAAGGAACCCGGAAGTTGTCGGCGAACTTCCTCGCCCGGCTAGTATGTAAGGAGAAGGCGAGAACAATTCTTTGACCTACAGTTACATGAAATTACCGTTGCCCCGTACCCGATGCCCGAACGGCGCCTTTGACGGGTGGGACGTCCGTTAAGTCATAGGCGATCGAACCAAACGGCGATCTTGTCTGTTCAGGTGGCGCCAATGAAAAGTTTACTCAATGGGCGGCCGAAGAAGCGTCCTCAATTACTTTCTTCGCACTCTCTATCATCATTGTTCAGGCGATCAGGCCTGGCGTAGAAATTTCCCCGCTGACTACCTTCCATCCAGAGCGTACGTCCAGCTATACGACGTCCGACGCTCCGAAATTTGTGTCTCCGTGGACTCACGTTCTGTCCCTCTCCTACCGGCGTTTACCTTCCACTGTTTCCAATCTCTCTTGGTCGATGATTTCTTCTATTGGCACTTACCGCAATAACTGCTGCATCATGGCCATCATTCTGGTATTCCAAAGCAGTCTGATTACCCCTTGAACTGACGCTAGCCCGTGAGCCTCCTGGGGGTCAAGAACCAACACGTTTAGGGGCAAGGCCGGCCAGCAAACGCCCTCAATCTCACTCAAGGGGTGGTCAGTTGCCAAGGATGGAAGATATCAGCATGCCACTCTCGTCCCATGTGGTAACATAAGACATTGATCGTTGTAGTCCGAGTGGTTTCATTCCACTATTCACGCCGTTCGGCTTCTCGCTTTCGTCTTTTTCAGGATTTGTTACTCCTGGCTCAGCCTCGCATTTAAAATGTCCAGCAATGTCAGAGAAGAAAACGGTCGACAATCTTAAATCACATTTCGCAAAGCTTCGAGTCCATGGAACCTTCAGTAAGTATGTAGAAACCCAATGGCAATCGACGTGTAGGATTGCGGCTTCGACCTTTTTTTCCCTGAGCCGCAGCGTTTTGACTGGTTCCACCCCTTTGAAGCCAACAGCGTGTGCGCCTGTATCACGCCGACGAACCCGTCTCTCCTGACATTAATATTCTTCCTGCTAGGAAGAAATGCCTACGACCCCCCACATAGATTTCATCCAAACTGGCTTTTGTGGTGTGCAGACGCGACTCGATCGAATCAACCATCCTTCCAATTCTGAATTGTCTGGCTATGCACACGACAAGATGCTACCAAAGTCAGCCGCGCCACACGACATGAGCCATGCCTGCTCAACAGAAAACTCGAGCCCGAAACTAGGCCATAGACCCGTCAACAAGCGCTTCGCCTCGTAAGGAGCCCTAGATGCACTCGGATAAAGTCAACTGGAATATCGACGGGCGTCTCAGGGACGACAGCCACCCCGACCAAGCCCGCTTCCTTAGAAACGTAAGTTCGTCGTACGTTGTCAACAACAGCTTCCATGGTTAGCATGCATACTTTTGGCGACGGCAAGTCTAAAGCCGAGATGCAAAACTTGGCTTAGGACCCCCTAAAGAGAATTGACAATGGGAAAAATCGAATAGAACACTTTCCCGTCTTATCATGGCTAACAACAACATCCAAGAGAAGCACGTCGATGCCGGTATCTGCACCTCTCGCGTCACCAGAAGGTTCTGCAGCGCTCTTACCGAACCACGACGTCGACGTCCCCCTCGCTAGAGTCCAACTCCCTCTCGAACGTCATCTGGATATCCACAACCTGCTGCAGCTGCCCGCAGTCCAACCTCCGCTTCTTGTGCGCGGCGAGGCTCTTGGCCGTCCTTACCACGTTCTTGATCTGCCGCCCGTTCAGCTTCCCCTCGGCGAGCTTCTCGTACCCGGCCTCGTCAATGTCCACCCCGCCCTCGACGCCCTCCAAAAAGTTCCTCCACACCCTCATCCTGCTCTCCCGCGGCAGGTCGTCGTACCTCAGGGGCACGTGGATGCGGCTCTTGAAGGCGTCGTCAAAGGTCCGCACGCGGTTCGTCGTCATGAAGAGGATGCCGCTGTAGTACTCGAGCGTCCGGAGGAAGATCGACACGAGGCTGTTGCGCTCCATGTCGTGCAGCGAGCGCCGCTCGAGGAACACGTCGGCCTCGTCGATGAGGAGCACCGCCTTCCACGTGCTGGCCAGGTCAAGCGTCTTGCTCAGCTTCTCGTCGAGGGCGGAGGCCGACGTGCCGAGGTCGCCCGACGAGACGATGTACAGCGGCCGACGGCTGAACTCGGCCACGCACTCGGCGGTCAGCGTCTTGCCGACGCCAGGCGGCCCGTGGAGCACGAGGATGAGCCCGCGGCCCTTGCCCTTGACGATGTCGTCGAAAGCGGAAGCGTTCGGGTCCGTGGTGCGGGCGGTGTGCTCCGCCACGAGAGCCTGCACGAGCTCCTTCTGCGAGTCGGGGAGGACGAGCTGCTCGAAGCACCGGGTGTTCCACTCGATGGGGCTGATCTTGTCGACGAAGAAGTCGAGGAACTTCTTCTCGGTGAAGCTGAAGCCGCGGACCATGGGGCTGGCCAGCAGAGCCTGCTCGTCCGTGAGGGGCGGGAACTCGGCAGCCTCCTTGGGAACGAGTTCCATCTCGTCGCTCTCGCCGGCCTGCTTGCGCTTCTGGCCAGCGGCTTTGGGGAACGGATTGACGCTGAAGGCGTAGTTTGCCATGATGCGGTGGTGCGTCTCGGCGTCGACCATGATACGGCCGTCGATGTTGAAGCGGTGGTTGCGCTGGTCCAGCGCCACGCCCTGGTACTGACGGAAGTTCTGACCAGCGAGTGCCTCCCATCGTCGACCGCGCTCGATCATCAAAGCTCTGACGGCATCTGGGCTGGGATGGTACTCCAGAGGCATAGCGTTGAGCGAGGCGATCTGGGCGACTCCGGCGAATGCAGGGATCAGGAGGTACTCTTCTCTCGTTCCGAACTCGTCGCCGTCAAAGTCGACGTATTGAACGCTGAGCTGAAGGCCGGCGTATTGTCCGCAGGTGTACTGGTAGCTGTTGAGCTTATACACACGGGGCTGGCTGAGCCGTGTGGCGTAGACGAGGCTTCCTGGCCGGAAAATGGTCCAGAGGTGCTCGTAGCTCATCAGGCCCTGCTCGAGGAAGTTTGCCCCGTTGGTAATGGCATCGTGGAACTGCTCGTTGATGAAGTCGATCAGGACCGGCATGTGCCGGACCCCCTCGGACTCGGGACCGAGACGCTCGGCAGCCGCGGCCAGCTCACGACGGTAGTGGTACAGGCTGCGGGGAGGAAAGTTGACGGCGATGTTGGAGGTCAGGTAGGACTGGCCGGGATACTTGCTGCCGATGACGTCTCTCAGGATCTCCTTGAGACCGGGGGAGTTCACCTCCAAAGTAGTTCCGCAAATGACCTGGTTCTGGCTATCATACTGGCGGGTGATCTGGAAGAGACGAGGTGAGACGGGGTTGCAACATCAGTCCAACGAAGGCGACTCACGCAGAGTGCGTACTTTTCGTACCAGTTGACCTTTTGCTCGGGCACATCATCATCTTCCTTCGGCTCGGTGATGTACGCATGCCCTTTCTTGGTCCATCTCTTCTCGAGATGCTTCAGTTCGACCTGCATAGGGGCTTTTTCAAGCTCCTCGCGGCGTCGCTTTTCTTCCTCGGTGAGGATGCCGTTGATTTCCTGCTGGTCCTCTTCATCGAGAGGCTCATCACGACTCTGAGGAGCTTTGCGAGCCATCTGCTTGACGCGTGGCATCGTGTCTGATACAAGGAGCTTTAAAGGCACCAAAGTTCCTGGTTCCTGAGGTATGGGGAGATGTAATGAGAAGGTTGCTGCTGATGAAGATTGGAAATAGTAGTCGTATCGAACCTATTTTATACTTGGCAGAGATCTCCCAAGAAGCTTTGCCAGGCTCCGACCTGCGATGGTGGACCATAAACCCGAAAGTCCAGGCAGGAGGCAGGCAGCCGTACCCCACCCCACCCCGGACGGCCGAGAGGAGTCATCGGCTCCCGGATAGGCATCGTATTGACGGAGCCGAGAATCATAAGAGTCAGCATCGTTTCGAATCATGCAGATGGATGATCTGAACAAAGAGACTCTCAACTTTATGTGTGGTGCAAGGTCCTGTAATGCGTCACAGTCCGCACATCAGGAGGTTGCTGCCTGCGTTGCCTCGAATCGTATAAGCCGCGGCCCAGACATTGAAGGCCGACAGCCTCAACGCGAACACCAGGCTTGCTAGCGCCAACAGATTCCCGAAACCTGCGCGTTACACGCTACGCCTTGCTGGCCCATGAAGCTTAGCCACTTCAAACTTACTTGTTGGTCAACCATGGCAAGAATCGTCGAAGTAGAGGACGGCAGCAGCCGCAAGTGGATGGCAGCATCGGCGGCACTCTTCCGTCTGGTTCGGCAAGACAGGGTAACGAAGATCAGCTCCTAATTGGAAACGAGTAGAGTCTCTCTAATCGGTAGAACTGCCTTGTCTAGTATTGGCGATGGAACCCACAGCTATCGTACAACGGGACATGAGGCTGGGCAAAGGTGATTGAGACTTGAGAAAAGTTAGCGCCACAACAGAGCAGCAGAGAGCTTCAGCCACATGTCTGTAGGCAGCAGCACCTGTGGCGCACAAGCACCTTTCGTCCTGTTTATTTCCCAGGTTGCTTGTCAATATGCAGATCACCAGCCCATCACAATGCATGGTCAATAACATGTGCATCAGTTCGAACCGACTAGGACAAAGAAGCTCTTATGTATCTGAATCTACATACAAGCTGGTGTAGCCAGCTCACCCTCTCGCGAGGGGGCATGATTTCTTCCTCCTCCTGCCACTGTAAGCGTGATGCAGCGTGTGCGGAAATGGTGTATCTCAATCGCCATGTGATGTTTGCTCTATCCCCAAAACTCCTTAATTATGTTTCCGTGCCGTGTTTTGCCTATATACAGCAATTCATCGAACTCAACGACGCGCCCGCTCCACAGCCGCCGCACTCTTGCTGGCCGCCTTCTCTACGGCACTGGTCATTGCCAGACCGACGGGTGTCACGGTTCCGCTGGCCGGAGCCGGAGTGTTGCTCCGCGTGGGCGGCGCAGAACGGTTGTGCTGCATGTGAGCCCTGACTAGGTGACCTGCCGCCAATGCACTGCACAGCGACAATTCGCCGGCCAAAACACCAGCAGCGATGATACGAGCGAGACGGCGCGAGTTCTCACCAGGGGTCGTGGGGTGGGGACCGCGGACACCGAGCATGTCAAGCATGGCGCTCTGGGGCTCCAGGATGGTACCGCCGCCGAGGGTACCGACCTCGAGAGACGGCATGGAAACGGAGATTTGCAGAGAACCACGGAGGCTGGACATGGTCAGTATTTGAAGGTTACTACGAGAAGGGAATAGACTCACTTCTTCATGATGGTGATACAGTTGGCGCTCTCCACCACCTGCGCAGGGTCTTGGCCCGTAGCAAGGAAGATGGCGGCAACAATGTTGGCGGCGTGAGCGTTAAAGCCACCGACCGAACCAGCCATGGCGGATCCAATCAAGTTCTTATCGACATTGAGCTGAACGAGGGTATCGACGTCACTCTTGAGCACGTTCTTGACGATATCACCAGGGATGATGGCCTCGGCAACAACGCTCTTTCCACGTCCGTCAATCCAGTTAATAGCGGCAGCCTTCTTATCCGTGCAGTAATTACCAGAGACCGAAACAATGCTCATGTCCTCGAAGCCCTCGGACGCCATGACGGAGAGAGCATGCTCGACACCCTTGGAAATCATGTTCATGCCCATGGCGTCACCGGTCGTCGTCTTGAAGCGGATGTACAGGTTGGTGCCGGCGAGCGCAGTCTTCATCGTCTGGAGGCGGGCGAAGTTGCTCGTGGAGTTGAAGGCCTTCTTCATGACTGCCTGGCCAGCCTCGGAGTCGAGCCAGAGCTTGGCAGCACCAGCGCGCTCGAGGGTCTCGAAGCTGACGCAAGGTCCACGGGTCATTCCATCACCGGTAAGAACAGTAACAGCACCGCCGCCAGAGTTGATGGCCTTGCAACCACGGCTGGCACTGGCAACCAACACACCCTCAGTAGTAGCCATGGGGAGGAAGTAGCTCTGTCCGTCGATAACAAGAGGACCGGCGACACCGACGGGGAGGGGCAAGTAACCGATGACGTTCTCGCAGCAGGCGCCGAAGACGCGCTCCCAGTTGTAGTCCTTGTACGGGAGCTTGGACCGCTCGAGGCTGTTGGTGAGGTCGGACGTGGCGTTGGTCCGGGAGATGATGGAACGGCGGATTTTGACAGCACGAGTGAAGTCCTTCAAGGCGCGCTCGAGAGAGTAACCGGGGATCTTACCACGAAGGGACATGGTGACCACCTCGGAGTCCGTCATCTCGTGGACGCGCTTCTCGGCGATCATCTTCTCCAGCTGGGGAATGGTGCGCTTCTCAACGGGGCTCGACGGCTCGGAGGGCTTGGCCTGGGTCATGGCCAGCTCCGACTCGTCGTCGGTTGTAGAGGGCGTCGCGGGCTTGGGAGTGGGAGGGATGTACTCGCCAAGGGGCAGGGTGGCCGAATCGGTATCGTTAAACTTTTCGGCGCGAGCCAGCTCCTTGGGGTCGATCTGGTGGTCGGGAACGTTGGGGTCCTTGATGCCCCACCGCGCAGCGTTGAAAAGGTAGCCGTTCAAGGCGACGCTCATGGCCAAGGCAACGATGATCCATTTGGAAAGAACCGGATCCTCCAGACTCTTCAAGATGCTGCCAACCATGCGGCCACCAACGCCGTAGTTCTCGAAATGGTCATACTCATCGTCGAGCTTGTGACCGGACTTGCTGGTAGGAGAAGGAAGGGCGTAGTGGATGGAGGGGTACTCCAACTCGTACTTGATGGGGGTGAGAACAGTGACAACGGTCGGGCGCTCGTTGGCCTTCGCAGACTCCAAAATGGCGTCCAGACCGTTCGAAGCGACCTTGAAGGGGTCGACAGGAGGAGCCGTCACAACGGCGCTGAGACCGCCAGTCAAAGAAGCCAGGCTAGGGAGAGAGCTAGAGTTGCGGAAGGGAATGGTGCAGATGTTGATGGCGTTGATCAGGACGAAACCGCTAACCATGAGAACCTTAAACTTGGGCACGTTGCTGCTCTTCATCTGCTTGCCGAACAAAGAAGCCTCCTTGGGAGCCTTGCCGTCGAATTCGGGCCAATCGTTGCTCTTGGCCACGTTCTCGGCGACGCGGTGGCTGACACCGTCATCCTCGAGAGCGCGACGCATCTGGACGTGGCGCTTGATACGGTTGATCTCGAGCTTGATGCTCAGAATGGCAGTGTAGAAGGAGAACAGGAGGATGCAGTCGAAGAAGAGAATCCACGCAGCGAGGAAGCAGAACTGCTGGAGACCACCCTGGACGCCAGAGGCGGCACCAAGGACGAGAATACCGATTTCGATGGCGTAGTCCTTGACAATCTCGTAGCCCTTCTCCTTGATCGCGGCCTGGACAGCATACTGGATAACGCTTGAGGAAACATCCGACTTCTTGGACTTCTTGTCCTCCTTGTTCCCCTGCGGCTTGCGGTGCTCGATGGCGTGGGAAAGAACGGCGCGCGTCAGAACAATGTTCTTCTCGAAGCCAATGGTCACGACCAAGAACGGCAGGCCCTCGGAAAGCAAGACCATGGTGATTGGCACACCAAGCTTGGTGGTGACGAGCAGGCCGAACAGGAAGGCGAAGACGGAGGAGAAGAGGACGTTGGTAAAGAGCCAGAAGTTGGAGCCCATGCGGCGCATGGAGAGGAATAGGGAGACAAACGTCAGGTGCATCGACAGGTAGCCGAGCACCATGATGAAGATGTCGAGAGCCTCGGCGTTCTTGAGGAGGTCAAGGAACTCAGTCCAGCCGTTGCGAGCCCATTGGACCAAGCTGTTGCGAGTGTGCACCTTGGCGGCCTTCATGATCCACATCTTCTTCTCCTTGCCATGCGTGGTCTCGATCTCGTCGCTGGTGGAATCAGGGATCTCCTGGGCAACAGACAGAAATTCGGCGGCCTGGGAATAGGGGACGGAGAAGGCGAGGGCGCTGTCCTGAGAGTAGCTTGTCAGGGAGTTTGAGGTCGAGGGCAGCGAGATAATGGACAGGTTCTGAGGAATCGGGACCGCGTGGGTGCGCGGGGCGGTGTTGATGGACTCGGGAGACTGGGACTCGGGGAAGACGAGGGTCAGGAGGGCCTGGTGGTCGACGTCGCCGGAGATGGAGGCATCGGGCTCGACATTTTGCCACTTCCAGGCCGTCTCAGGGCCGGCGTGCAGTCTTCGGCTGCCCTCGATGAGGGACGACCAGTCGGCGGTACGGACGCTGATGGTGGCATCGAACAAGCTCTCCTGCAGCAGGCCGACGTACGAGGTGCTGGCCAAGACGGCCACAATGACAACGGTGTGGATCGGGTGGGAGCAGGCGAGCTTGGAGAGGAACTTGAGGGCGGGCGTGATCTTCTTGTTGATCCAGGAGGGAGCAGCCGCCTGGGCGGCGGGCTGCTCGCCCCGAAAACGTCGGGGGAGAAGTGTTGAGGATATCATAGCGAAAGTTGCGGTGTGTCAAGATCGTCTATTAAGAAGGCATTGGGATTTAACGGCCGAGGAGAAAAGGACGAAGGCGAAGTCTGTGGTTCCAGAAGTTAGCAATTGAGGCCGGCAAATGGCTCATAATCTTGGTTCCCGAGAAGGATTGAGTGCGCGAGTAGACGGCGAGGGGCGGCTGGCCTGGGGAAGCAGGCCGAGCTGGAATTTGGGTTGAGGAATTTGGCGACACGGATGGTGTGTGTGGGATGCGCTCGTCGCCAATTGGAGGAGGACCGCACCGGTTGAGAAGCAAACGCCGTTGACGTCTACGGTGTTCCAATACTTACAACTTGATGCCTTCAAGGTTCGCGCACGAGGAGAAGCTTTAGGGGGAGGGAAAAACTATTAATGGTTTTGTGACGGAGTGTCGGAGATCGAGGGTGGTGGTCGCGGAGAGCCGAAGTCGCAAGGAGCTGTTGAAGTGCTCAATCGGAGATGCGAGAGTGGGTTGCGCAGTTCCTGTTGAAAAGGAGGCCTTGCAAAGAGGGGGGTTAGCAGATCACTCTCGGAAAGGAGAGGGAGAGGAGAGGTAGAGGTAGAGAGGAGCAAAAAACAAGACCCTCGCGATTGTACAGCGGGCAGCCAAGTACCTTTTTTAGATATGGAGACCCAGCTGGGTTGGGACGGGTCGAGGAGCTTGAGGACCTCAGGCAGAACCAGTTACTCTCGACTTGGGAGTGGCCGGGGAGTGGTTGATAGGATCTGATGGTGAAGAGACACACATACAAGATCGAAGAGTAGGAGGGAAAGCCCAGCAAGTTTGACGATTCCGGCAAGAAGGACGGACAACGGGATGAGAGAAGGGTTGGTGGGCGAGGACGAAGATTAAAGAAATTAAAAAGAGAGAGCTGGTACAGTCCCGAATGCTTGTCGATGGCACACCCGACGACGAACGAGGGAGCGAGCGAGACGCGCAGCGATACCAGCCCGTTGCGGGAAAAACAGGTGAGGGACAAAGTAGCTCGCAGATCCACAACGGGACGAAATTGAAATGACGGTAATCCCGGCAAGTCGGGCTGGGATTTTGTGTTGGTGCGTCCCGGCGCAAGTTTCTCTGTGGTGGGCGGTGATGATGAGCGACGACGGCGCCACAGGGTCGATGAGCAGAGAAATACCACCTACAGCACCTAATACGGGGTTTTGGAAAGACCGGTGGATTCGGCGACTGTGACGAATTGGACAATCTGACGTGGATTTGCCCCGAAAAGGCAAATACCGATGATGGCCCGCGCCAATGTACCGCAGTACATGATAGGACGAAGGCCAGATGGGGTAAAGAGAGCTGTGTGCTAACTTTGTCTGAGCGGGTACACACAGGGCTGGCCGAGGTACGTACCCCGGGCTTGGGAGTGGCCGTCAGTGTCAGTGTGTTGTGTTCCTAGCCGTCCAGGGGGAAAGAACCGTTGGCGGGTTGGTGCACCTGTCGCGTCTACCACAGCGGCCTGTCGCCATCCGCTAAAGCACATTGTGCAGTGTTGGGAAGGGCCAGGCGGGCGCTAGAGTCGCTGACGACCTGATTGGCCTCTGGGCCGTCTGGATCCGGAGGACTGGCGGGCCCTGGCAGGCAGCGTTGTACCGGTTGTGGCATGTGTCACCAGGAGCCACACAGGACTGGGCTTCTGTAGGCCGCATCGCCGCACAGATGGCGCGTTCTGTCTTATCCACACTCGGTGCCTCTGTTCTCTGCTATGTATTTATTGTTGCTTGTTCGCGGTGCCGGCTGCTGCCCGACGAGGAAAGTTGTTGGACTGCCGAATCAGTACTTGCAGACCGATGTCGTTTGTGTTGGCTAGGGTGCACTCTGTTGCCTGTTGCTGCTTTCGCTTACGCCGTCGCCTTATCGTGAGAGGTTTATCACCTCGCGATAAGACACCTGAGGCTGGGGCAGCAGCTGGACTTTCACGGCGAACTTGATACTTCCATGGACCGGCACCGCCTCAAGCGCTGCGTCATAGTGCGGAAACACACAAATGTGCAGCGCCTTACCGCCGTCGTCGTTCTTGTTGCGTCTGTGGTGTCACGATGTTCGTCAGGGTCTGAGAGGCACGACAGACGCAACTAGGACAGTGGGCGGTAAGGCGCTGTACATTGCGGCAAGGTAGAGGCGCGTTGCAGTGCGTCTTTCTCGGTGGCTTCTGGAAGCAAACAACGGGCTGTACTATGTGCATGTGCCGTTTTGCAGCCTTTTCAATGGTCTGGGCACGGCAATCGGCAATCCGCAGTCTCCAAACACGCCTGTACCTGCCACTGCCACTGCCACTGCACACAGTCTGCTCCCTGTGCGGGTGCGCATACACCGGGTGTCAATCCCTTTCGAGACGAGCAAGTGCTGACGCAGGGTTACACCCAGAATGGGAATAGCAGTACATAGTAGTCCAGTCCCCGTCCTGGAATCAAAGCGGGCCCAGGTACCTTGGGATCCGCTGCTGTTCGCTGGCACTGCATTTTTTTTTTCCCCTTCCCTTCTATCAAGTCGCATTCGGGGTTGGACAAAGTCAGCCAGAGTCCGTATCTCGGTTTGCATTGTCAACATACCACATTCGGGGCCATCGCCCGGCTTCCCATCCTTCTCATCCTTCACCACGCCGCTTCCTCTTCCCCTTGTCTCGGCGTCTCTTCCCACTCTCCACCCGTCTCTCGTCCACTTTATTTTCTCTCAGACTATCCCCTCCTGCAGACCTGATCTGATATGATGGAACAGTCCCTGTCCACTCACCCCAATGCCCCTCCTCCCAGTCCTTTTTCATGTTACTAGTACCCATCTTGGCGTTTACGCATGTTGGTGGACACGGCGAGCGCTCCTCTGCTGTAGTACTGGGTGAAATTCCAGTTGTGGTTCGTCGCCGGCGCCCATCAACACCAGATCTGTGCAGCGGAACCCTGACGATCTCCCAATTTTTCTTCCCCAGTCATTCTTCCTATATAGCGCCTCCTGCGCCTGCATGGACCAGCTGAAGGTCCCAATGTCCGCCTGCCGCTGTGCCCGTCCATGGATCCCTCGCAACCCGCCGACACACCCAAGCACGGCTGACCACGTTTGACCACGTTGACGGCGCAGCAAGTCCCTGCACTGCTTGCTGCTCACTGGGTGGGTGTGACGAACGTGTGAAGAGCAGGCAGGCCAGATAGCTGCGACGAGTGGGTTGAGGACCCTTCAGCATGCTGGGTTGTCCGAGCTGAAGCACTGCGATACGTGCTGCTGATACCCTGTCATGTGTAGATGGCTTGCTGCATGATTGTAGTTGAGCAGTACCTTGCTCTACCTCTACCCTGCGGTATCTCTATCGATAAGCTTCACCCACGACCACCACCACCACCTCCATGTCGGGGATAGGGCCGCATCGAGACAGACACATGCCATGCACCAGTCGCCTGGCAGCAATGCATCGCACCGCACCGCACCGCACCGCACCGCACCGCACCAGCAACCCGCATACGACGGATTCCCCAAAGGACAGCTGCTCTATGAAACACGCGTTATCCCGACGCCATCGCATCGCCCTATTCGGAAGGGGAAACGAGAAGCGATCCTCCCCTTTTCGGAAGTTCTCTCGAGTTTGGTATATGAGATTCATGAGACGACCCTGGGGAAATACGACAACGTATCGGCCCCTCATCCCCGTCAAGCCGTTCCAACCATCCGGACCTCCGGTCCCTCCACGCTGACAATCTTGACCCCGCTGGCCTCCAACTCGCCCTTGCACTTGATCCATCTCTCGGCGTCCACTGGCCTAGTGCCCTCCTCGACGATGAAGGTCCGGAACCCTTCCTTGTTCGCATCTGCCGCGGTGCAGTTGACGCAGTAGTCGCCAGCCAACCCGACCACATAGACGTCCGTGATGCCCTTGGCCTTGAGGGTCGCTGCGAGTCCGCTGTCCGACACCCGCGGCGACTGGAAGGGGTCGTAAAAGGCGCTGTACATCTCGACGGCCCTGTCCTGGCCCTTCTCGATGATGGTGTCGACAGCCGAGATGTCCAGCTCCGGCACCAGGGCTGCGCCGGGCGTCCCCTGCACACAGTGCACCGGCCACAGCCGCGTGTGGAAAGTCTCGGCGCTGTTTCGCGGGTTGGCGATGTCGATGACATCGACAAATGGCTTCTTCCCCTCGTGGTTGGAGGCAAACGAGATGTGCTCTCTCGGGTGCCAGTCCTTGGTGGCAATCTTGGTCACAAACGGCAGACGCAGCAGCGAGTTGACGACGGGATGGATGTCACGGCCGTTGGCCACGGCGAGTGAGCCATGCTCGAGTCGGCGTCAGTCATGGGCGCAACTGACTTTCTTTGGGGCCACCTTGAGGAAATTGCGCGCACGCGCGCCTCGCCAAGCCCTGCAAGGCTGCGGGATGCGACGAACGGGGGTAATAACATGTTCATCTACTCACCGGCGGACAGAAATCCTCCTGGAAGTCGACGACGATCAGCGCCGGCCTGAACTGGCCCTCCGACATGGCGCTTTTGCTTTTGCTTCGCCGGTCACTTGATACGGATACTTGTCGTTCTGGCGGGTCTCCCCTCGCTCGGATAGTTATGCAGGAGGCACGACTCGCGGGTGTGCGTGGGGGATAGATGAAGTGCGAGGCGAAGACGGCGGTTCGTTCTGCGAAAACGGGCCGGCGGAGTGTGACACCAGCTTCTTCTGCTGGTCAGCTGTCGTTCCTCAATGTGCCGTGTGTTGCTGCAGAGAGTGGTTGCAAGGTTGATGGGCTTGTCGTTGATATCGCCATCCAGCGATATGTCCCCCTCCCATCATCAGTCTTATCGGTTCTAATCGTTGCAGCGGGGCACTGAAGGTTGTGGGCCATTGTCCACGACTGGCCTACACAAGGTGCTATGTATGGTACACCTTACCGTAGTACGATTACACAGTACGTACTGATTGCGGGAGAGGCCAGGGGACCTTGCGTTTCAATTAGAGGGCCAGGCACGTCGTTCAGGGACCCCAAACTGGTTGTACAGCGAGCTGAGCTGCCGCAGCACCTGCCCCCAGCGGCTCAATAATCGTATCGCTAGCGCCGGTCTTATCGCAAATTCGAGGTACCCAAGCTAATTCGAGCTCGAGCGTCTCCAGCCTCATGAGTCGAGCGAACGGTTCGTGACAAGTCAGCACCTGCAATGGGAACTCACCCCGCCAGCTTGACTCGATGACCAGAACATGTTCGAATCGCCGCCCCTTGGTCCCATCACCCGGGCCACCTGTCACATTCCACTCGAACCTTCTGTACACTGTCCTACGCCCGGTGGCCGCTCATCACAGGAATGCGGCCTGGACGATGTCCATCTCGACACTGAAAGTACATCCATCTACAGAGTATCTCCTTGAGACTCTTACTCTGTATGAATCTCGAAAGCGCCCAAAAGGCGTACGCCACCGGCATCAATGCGCCACGCTTCAACAGCTGAGCCAAGTCCGCCTCGGCAATGGCACGAGCTTAAATCACTCCCCATCAGTGATGGCGCCAACCGCCCCGCGGGGGAGCTCAGCAACGACATTTCAACGGATGGGGCAGCGTGAGGCCTATCATTGGTCTGTGGCCGATGCTCTGAGACACTGGCTGGCACAACGAAGCTGCGCAGCACACAACGCGGGCTTTCTTTGCGCATGTACCCCGCACCAAGCCTCTCAAGACGCGAATAGAGCCTTTAGAAAGTGCCCGGTTTCTAACGTGTATTCAACGAGGTACGTACGGGATCGCCTCCATGGACTCGATGTCGCGGCCCGAGGCCGACCTGTAACTTTGACGCGCAATGTTGAGGTTGTCTAGCTCACCTCGTCCCAGCAATTGTTGACAAGCAGCCCGCGCTCGTCTACCGCAGCTTTCTTGTCTCGCAAGTGCTGCTATCGATTGCCCATGTCCACTGGAAACACCTTCACCCGTAGGTGAACTTCCCTGC
This sequence comes from Colletotrichum incanum, assembly GCA_001625285.1. Lineage (NCBI taxonomy): Eukaryota > Fungi > Ascomycota > Sordariomycetes > Glomerellales > Glomerellaceae > Colletotrichum > Colletotrichum incanum. The sequence goes on along the minus strand of LFIW01002528.1, from coordinate 82,106 downwards.
CTTCGTTCCTAGAACGAGCCCGCCAGGCTTGCTCAACTCCCTCAGTCTAAGAGCTGAATGCCTGTTTGCTGTGCCAAGTGGCCGAGGAGAGCCCTCGCAAATCTTGTCTCAAAACGAGTCATCTCAGCCCTGTCGTGTTGTCCTCCAATCACGACCCCTCCACGACAGCTCAGCTACGGAAGTGCCCGAGAGCTGGCGTCCCTGACGTGCCACATCGGACGGCAGCCACGTTTGAAGCTGACAGGTCGATAGCGCGATGCAACGGGTTAGTCTGTCGCAGAGGTGGCCAGCTGAAGGAAGACGCGATATCCGATAAGAGCACCGCGTCTGCTCAACGTCTTGCCTAGGCCAATCTCTCTCTGGCATACGGCACGTTGACACTGGACTTGAGATGCGTTTATCAATCACTCTTTTGGCCGCGGCCATCCAGCCGGCGCTTTCCTGGGGAAACGTCGGCCACCGCACCGTCGGCTACCTCGCCGAGAAATACCTGACCGATGAAGCTGCCGCCGTCTTCGGGGAGCTCCTCGCCAACGACCGCAACTACGACTTTTCCGATGCAGCGACGTGGGCGGATACACTCCGGGGCCACATGGGCTGGGCGAGCAAGTATCACTACATCAGTACGCCAGCTCACGGTCCTAGCGACTCATACGGGGCAACTGACTCACCATCGCCAGATCCTCCCGATGACCCTCCCCGTCTCTGCGGGATGAAGTACCCGCAAGACTGCCCGTCCAGCGGCTGCGTCATCTCCGCCATCCAGAACTACGTGCGTCCTCCGTCCTGTGACCATGGACCTCTGTCAAGAGGCTGACACATCATCTTCCCCCCCAGACCTCCCAGATCCTCGACACCTCCCTCCCGCACATCAATCGCAAGAACGCAACCATGTTCGTCATCCACTTCCTCGGCGACATCCACCAGCCCCTGCACGCCACCGGCATCCTCCGCGGCGGCAACGACATCCGCCCCGTCTGCTGGCGCCGCCAGCCGCGCAACGGCGTCTGCACGGGGCCGATGAGCCTGCACTCCGTCTGGGACACGCAGATCCCGCACCGCATCCGCGGCCTGCCGCCGCACCTGAGCCCGTCCGACGAGAAGGTCGCCGCCGCCGCATGGGCGGCGGATCTGCACCTCCGTCAGGAGCGGGCCGGGGTGAATGCCACGACGGGGCAGTGCGTGGACCTCGAGACGGGGACCTGCGCGCTGGGGTGGGCGAGCGAGTCGAACGCGTTTGTGTGCTCGCACGTGCTAAAGCCTGGGCTAGCGTTTTTAAAGGGAAACGATCTGAGCGAGGGGTACTTTGAGGAGAACTGGGAGGTGGTGGAGGAGGTTATTGGCAGGGCGGGCGTGAGGCTCGGCGCGTGGTTGAATGCCATTGCCGAGAGGCTGGCTGGGGAGAAGCGGCCTATGTCTGAGGATCTTTGATTCCTAGCGTCGCTTTTCGCAAGAGTGTTTCCTGAGAAGGGGGGCCAAGAGACTTCGGTCGCCGGGTTCGTTGGCAGTATCTGAGCAGGCGTGCTTGGCGGCAAAGCGCCTGGCTCCAAGCGCCGACGTGCAGGTTGAGGCTCCCAGTGGATAACACATCAAACGTCATCTGCACGTCTGTTGCGTCTGGTTTGATTTGGGAACAGAACCACGTCACCAAACATACTCATCTCATCAGCTTGAACGCGTGGCATGTTCTTCGCGAGACGTTGAAATGCAACCTCTGCAGCCGAGTTGGGGCGGTGTCGGGGGGATCATGTTGATATTGGATGACTACTGCTTGAGACTGGCAATATTGAAGATTGAACCCCTTGTGGACCGACCTACCTGGCTTCGAAGATTTTGACATGCCATCTTACTGAATTGGAGTGCATGCTCCAACTATGCAGCCAGCGGTTCATCGTTTGACATCGAGCTGCATCTGTCACGCCTTGGGACGTCGCAGCTGGCCAGCATAGCAAGTTTTTGGAAGACAGCTCCCGTCCGGCAAGCCCCAGGTATGACTTCACGCCGCATACAAGACACTTATACTGGTGATGTGGTCTCTAGGTATGGGATGCATGGCCATGAGCCTACTGCCGGCCTTTTAGCCAGCAGTGACGGGTTCTTGTGTGCGGTTGTACACTCGCCCGCGAGCCTCGACAAGAAGCAAAGCTCATGATGTACCTGGTGGACAAAGTGAAGGGGAGAGGTCCGTCGGGGGGGGATTCTCGGGTCCGTTGGAGTCACAAAAGCTTACACTCAGGGCGCTTCGTATGCCTCCACGGCAGGCTATTACCCGTGTAAGTTACAATGCTGGGACAAAAGATAAAGTTATAATTCTTGGTGCGGGGTATCCGGGCATCGTGCTGGGTGATTCGGCTCGTCGTCTCGTCTGTCGATTCTCCATCACGACAGACTTGATGTTGCCGAGGTTCTATGTGGGGCGGTCGTCTACAACATAAAGAGGCAACCTCGATAGGGTCACGAACGCTGGAATGGCCAGATGCTACACAGGTCTGCCATAGCCGTCATAACCAGGGCCAACATCCTGTTCCATCCGACGCCAACATGAGTTCGTCCTCTACCGACTTGCCCGCTTCGTACGCCAGTCTCGGGTACGACGACATAACCGTCTCGCACGTCCCAGCGAGCTCGACCGCGGTCACCAAAGTGATCGTAGTAACCCTCAACCGACCTCACAAGTACAACGCAGTCACGCTCGACATGCTTGTCGGCCTCGAGGCCATCTTCCACACCGTCAGCGAGGACCCCAGAGTCCGCGCCGTGGTTCTCACCGGGGCGGGCAAGGCCTTTTCGGGGGGCGCCGACCTCGATGTCGGGTTCATGGCAATGGCCTCTCTCAAGGAGAGCGATGAGATGATGAGGGACTTTAGAGATTGGTACCGCCCCCCCCCCCCCCCCCCCCCCCCCCCCCCCCCCCCCCCCCCCCCCCCCCCCCATCCCGCATAGAAGTACTTGCTTCAAGGCCTTAACGGGTTGGCCGTTCAGCCTTGGGCGCCATGATGTCTTGGCGGTCATGAGGAATACACCGGATGAGGCTCCGATACGAATTGTGGACTGTACATGGCACAGGGAAGGCATGATGAGCAGGGAAAATTGAGAAGAGATAACCGTGAGAGATCCGCAGAGCGTTTTGACGTCAAGAGGCTTAGAGCCATGCAAGCTGACTGGTTCTTCTCCCGTGAGGTTCTTCTTCCTGCAGGCAGACGCAGAAAAAAGTTCCACGCAAAAAAAACATGACGCTTTTGGACAGAGGGATGAAGAAACTAGTCCATCGGGATGTGGATGGAAGAGACGCTCGAGCAGTCTGTCATTCGGTCATCCTGGACTCGGATGTGCCCAAGAGAGACCAGCCGGCGGAAACAGCAGCGGCACAGCCAACGCCAGAAGGTAACCAGGGTTGGCTGGCTCGGAGATGGCTGGGATAGTGCGAACGGCGCCGGGCAAAACGGTGAGCTCGTATGCTGGTGTCGAAATGTTGACATCCGCGTAGGACTTGAGGAGGGCCAGGGATCAGCGAAACTTGGATGGGGTAGAGCCAGCCACAAGCGCCGCTCGTTGCTGTCTCGGGATGGGCCTAGGATTTATGGTAACGAAACCATCCAGCCATTGGCGCACCGTTGCGGGACAAAGGCCACTGTTGGTTCAGTCTTTCCCTAGGTGGACCACTTTCTAGTGTGTATGAATGAATGAATGAATGAAAGGGAAAACCGGTAGAACGCCTAAAATTTAGGCGCGTCCCTGACGAACAATCTGTGTTTCTGATGCTGGAACGAGGGGTTCCCCTCGATGGGGCCGCCTCTGTCGCAAAACGGAAACAATGCACCTCGTCGCAGCAGAAGTTACTTGTGCTTGTGCAGAGACCTGAGTAGATGGCCAAAGGGGATGTGATGCAGCAGAAGCAGCAGCACAGATGTTGCATTGTGGCGCGGCACTCCTGGCGCTGAGGTCATCCGGCAATAGCAAGCAAGATAAATTGCCGAGCGAGGCTCTTTTGTGCTTAATCCCCCTTGGGACTGCCGCCTCGGAAAGAGGCTGGGCTGGGGGGTGGTGAGATGGTGGGATGCGGATGCCTGCCAACCTCCACTCGCGGATAACCATAGATCGTCCCGCTAACTAGTCTCTGGCCATCTTTGGTGTAAGCATCGTTCCAAGGAGCCATGTCATGCTTAGTGCTAGTCTCCATTTGTCTGGGGAGAATACGGAGCGCTCAGCAGATAGCGCGAGCGCGCGCGCGAGGGGAGGGCTAAAAAAGAAAAAGAAAAAGGAGTACGGATGGGCTTGAGGGGGAAACTGGGCTGTGGTGGCGTGGTAAGACGGCAGCGAAGCTGAGCAGAGAATTAAGCCGCGACGGTCAAGGGCCCGAGGTTCAGAATCCTCTCGTTCGGCCAGCATGCTAATGTATCGGGGACGTGTGCCAAGGCCCCAAGCGCTCGCTGAGACTGGCCCCTCTGGCACTTGGTGGTGATCGTCCAAAAGCCGCCAGGAGATTTGGGGTGACTCGGCCGGACGTGTATTCTGGAATACGAGGGCTGTCGTGGAACTCCTGATGCAGGGTATTGTCGTGGAATACGCCCTATTATCGACCCTATGACAACCCAACCTACCATGTTTTCCCTGTATTCATGGGGACACCCCCAGTAAGACGATGATATCCTGGCTCTCTTGTCAGGCGCATTGAGCGATGAGTGTGCTTCCGTCTTCAGAAGTTGTCATGGTATGATGGCAGAAGCTTGGCCTGTCGTGTCATATCAGGTGCTCACGCACGCAGCAATGGGCAAAGAGTTGGAGAAGGCTCCGTCAAACGGAGTGGACCAGGTCTTCCTTGCTTGCGAGACGACGCCCAGAGACCTTCTTTCCCTCGTCCCCTGTCATGATCGGGTCTGTCGGTGCATGGTGACTTGGCCATGCGACGACGGACTTTGCTGAATGCGAGTGAGGTAAGATGGGCGGCAGTGGTGGCCTTATGGATGCGCACTCAGGTGCACGCTGCTGCAACTGCTGACAGACCGGTGAGATAGACCCCTGTTCGCCTTTTCTCGTGCTCCAGAGAAGCGCTTGTGATCGAGGTGGTCGGGGTGCTGGTTGCCTTGCCTGCTCTGTTGCTGCAGACCATCCGACCAAAGGCACCAGATTTCATCGCCACGAGGTCAGAAAACAGTCTGTCCTGCGCCAGTGAGCAGGTGGTCGGGCCGGAGGCTGAAACAAGCGTAGTGCCAGCGCTACGATTGCGGCGGAACAAAGGACGAACTCGTCCCCGTTGTACATGGTATAGTCCATACATAGGAACCAAGCAGATGTTCCGACTCGTTGAATTGCTTAGAGTTTGAGGTTGGGCCTGGGGGGTTACAGCAAAATCTGGGCATGGGCGCGCCGGCAGAATAGAACCATGATGCTGGGACTCGAAAATACCACTGCTCGGAAACTCCAATCACCCCCAAAGCCGTATACTTTCAGGACGTGGGACCCTAATCTTTTTGTCTTTACCGTCTTTAAAGGGCCAAGGCTCTTGGCTGTAAAAACTAGAAACCCTACCCAGGGGCTATCCCAATTTGTCGGGTCCCCACGTTGTGTGTTGTACCTTTTGCGCATCAGCGATGTGTGTGTGTGTGTGTGTACGTTGGTCTCTGTCGTCCCGTCCGTCCTCGTAGGGTCTGCCGCTGCTCTGTGTCCTTGACAAAGAGAAGGGGAAGGAAGGTCGTGCTGACCCGGCGCGGCATCTCATCTACTTGCCCCCTCATTTCCTGTCAAGAAACTTCCAAGCGCCCGTTGCCTGGGCGAGCGAACGAACGAGTGCCGTAGCGATGCAAGTTGCTGAGCGCATGCAGCAGTATCGACAGGTGACAGACTTGCGTTGCCACGAGACCGGCTGTTGTGCAGTTGAACCAGGCGACGTTTTCCAGATACAGTTCGTCAGCCCGCAGCTTTCAAGGAAGGACCTCGGAGGTTTTTTCTTTTCTTTTTCAAAAAAGAAAAAAAAAAAGGTACGACGAAATCATACGCAAAAGCAATGGTCCAGCCTCCTCTGATGCAACCCCCGCGACTGCACAATGATATCCTCGGGGAGCTGTTGGCTTAACCCTTTCAGCGGGCCGGCATGCACAACCGCCCATTGTTATCTGAGACAGGACATTTATGAGGCGACGAGACAAAGGCTTGACGTCAATAAGACGCTGGGGCGATGTTCCCTGCTCTTGTCGCGACGCACGGCCACGTCAACCGCACCGTCGAGGTCTCGGAAGAGCTTGGTGTTGGGGCTGAATTGCGATTTTTCTTCTCAGCTGAAGACCCTTTGCGAAGAGAAACGGACGGCACCTGAACGGGATCTGCTAGACTCGCTCAGCCAGCGCCATCGTCCCGAATGTCGTATTCTGAACGGTGGCCCAGAGTGGCACTCGGTTTACGGTACGCTGTTGACGCCCGAGATCGACACCCGGAGAGATCCTCTCATATGAGGGGCACCGGGAAAAGAGAACGACCAACCCACACACCCTCTCTGTCTTCACTCTGATTTTTTCAATCCAAGCCCTCCAAGACTCCAATAACCCCGGTTCTTTGCGGAGCACCGCCGAGATCTCGCATTTATTGTACAGCCTCGATTTCTCATTTCCGTTGCCGGATGCCTCCGATGGGATGAATGCCAAGACCTTGTATCCGTGTCTGAAGCACGGCGAAGTGAAGTTTCAAGATCCGCAACAGCATTAACTTGCCAAGACTCTCTGGCTTGCGAATGACAGCCCAAACACGAACCCCCTCATGAGTCAGCCGCGCCGATGCTGCCATCTCGGCTGGTCGCCGAAGACGTTTGCACCGTCTTCCGGCTGATATTGAGACGTTGTCAAAACGAATTGGCGAAGATTCGACGTTGCACGATGGCGAAACATCAGGCCTGATGTTTGACGGGACCGACCCGACCTCGATTGAGATGGCGACGTTGTCCGCGCACTTGTTTCCAACCTCATGATCGAACAAGCCTCTCGTTTCCAACCCCCACGTTGCCGAAGAGGGTAGCATGAAAAGAAAAGAAAAAAGGCCGCTGAATCAACGGCAGTTCCAAATGGTTCTCTTGCATGTTCAGTCGCAGAAGCCAACGCAGACCAAAGTAGCTCGACTTCCGACCTCGTAACCGGTGGAGTGTATGGCTAACGTATCCCAAGAGATTGATCACATTAGCGAATGCAGCCGGCGAACCGGCAGAGCGTGTTTGGATTGATGGGATCTGGACTCCTTGCACGATGCTGGGGCAGGTGTCCGGCTGTCTTCGATGAGGCCGCCGCTATCCTCTACATTGAATCGTATGGCCGTAAACCATGGTGGTCCTTGGATTGGTTGGTCGGCATAGGTTATGCTCAACCTCCCTCAACCCCATCGTTCTCCGAGAATATCGCTGAAAGCGTCCGTATTCATGAACGAGCTAACTTCTAGCGTCCTCTGCGTCCTCGTTTCCACCAATTGCTAATCCGTTCTTGGAGCTTTTGATTGTCTCCTACTTCCCGCCAGCCATCTTTGGCCACCACGCTTCGATGCCACCAACCTGGCAGGTTAGGGTACCCTCTCATAGGAGGCCAGAAGTGCAACAACAGGAAGCAAGTGATGGTCAGTCGTGGATGTTGTGGTGACTCATGATTCATGTCTAGTACACAGGCTTTTGACAGTCCAAATGCCAGAATAGCAAATAGCAAGGCCAAGATGCTAAGTTTCTCCGCGCTGGTTGGTAGATGCCTCAGCAAGCGGCACAGAGGAGCCGTAACCAGAGGATGGTGTGCTTCCAGCCATCATTCGTCCTCTTAGCCGAACAACGAACGTTTGCTTTAGACTAGATCCTCGAGGCATGCCATCGTTTCCGAGGCACTGGCAACTCTTCCTCCTACTCTGATGGGAAAGTGAGGTTAAAATCTCCTAACAGGGTCTTGAGAGCTACATCCACTTGACCTCGGAGTGAGGCCGTGTCTTAGGTTAGTCGAGTGAACGCTGGAGGTTGGCGTTCTGGCCACAGAGGCAACGACCTATGTGTCTGTCGATGCCTTTGAACTACCCCGGCACGGCTCCGTCCAGTCCCTGAAGATCTTTTTGACTATGGAAAGGAGTCCGAAGGCTGGCAAGGCTAGCAAGGCTGGTTGTGGTTGATTTTCAACCGTCCCTTTCGACATGCCCTATTGTGGCGATGTATGATTGTCTGTCGGCATCTCGGCAGCGGCGCTGTCTCCGAGCGCGGCCGACCTTATATGAATATCTAGAGCATCTTCCGGCTAATGGATTTTTACTCTCGGCCTTTCGCACCGAATGCGAGAGTATGACATCGCGGCCGATATCACGGCCACCATCAACGCCAGTGTTGCAAGCGACAACATTCTCCTTTGGCTGGTGATTTGACCTGGATGCCGACATATGCACATTGGAGACTTGGCAGGGCCTTTAAGCGGCGGAGAAACGCTCTCGGAGAAGGGCCTCCGTTTTGCCTAAGATCTCACCGTGGGCGAGCGCCGTGGTCCGGTAAATAGACGTGTGCTTCCCCATAGTCGGCGGCTGATGTTGATAAATGCTGGCTTGGCCATGTGGTTTACCCAGATTTCGTGCTTCACGAACGAGTTCGCTCCCTTTGGCAATGGTCAACTGTTGTAGAGCGTGAAGAAGAAAAGGGGCGTCCAGTGACGGGGTGTTCTGTCTGACCGCTTCCGAACGCGTCCAACGGCTGTACAACTGTTTGCCCGCATGCGTTCGGTTTCAGGAAGCTTTGATGCCTTGGAGGCTCGGCCACAATCATCGCCGAGTCCTTTTTGTCCTTCTCCATCGGATCCAACGGCCAAGGTAATCCGCCTAACGCTTGCCGCCAAACAGTCCAAGGCTTCTTCTGTGCTCGAAGCTCCCCGCCGGTGTCGCCATCCTCGTTGTCCAAATTGGAGGTGTCAAGGCGAAATCCGCAGATGCCTTCAAAAGAATGTCGTCTTTCGTACTCCCCCCATCCCCCCATGAAACATGCCCGTCCAGCCTACCAACAAGCCCTCAACCCGCGACAACTTGACTGCCTGCCGCGTGGCCTGCGTGCCCCCCGGCTGGTGCAAGACATCATCTCACTCCCGGGTCCGCCGCCAAGCGGACGGTCGCCCTCCGCCCGATCGAGAACGCGGTCCACATTCCTCCGATTCGCAATCGCTTCCCGTCTGCACGTGTTGATTATTCCGAGAGGGAGTGAGCTGCGCTGCAACGTCTTCCATGCGAAATGGCTAAAGGGGCCGGGAAGAGTACAACTCTCCAAGAGGGCGCGGTCTTTGAGTCGCCCACATATCTGCCGGCAAAGAACGTGGTCTATTGACCGGCATTGCCAAGGGGGAAATTGAATTTCTCAAAATTCCAGGAGAGCTTTCCCATTTCCCAGGCTGTCGGTATATAATCTCAGAGGTGTCAGGCACGAAAGGGAGAAACGAAAAGGGGGAGACAATACTTGTCAAAGGTTTTCAGTCGGGCTTCTTGCCTCTTCAGTTTCTGAGTAAAACAGCAGCGTTGGAAGCGGCCCGCTTCAATGGCCTGAAGGCATCAACCATTCAGTTGTATTCATGACGCTTGTGTCTGTGTTGTGTTCGTGGCAGATGACAATCGTCAAAGTCGTTCCAAGCTGTTGAGTTCCAGGTTGAGAGAAGCTGAGGAGCTGGAAGAGGGGGACTCATGCGGCCGTGAGCTCATCGGCTCAGCGCTCCACAACAGCTGCCTTAGCTGTCTTCGCTCCCCAATAGCGATTCGGCTGGGCGCCACGCAGCGGCTTCCACGGCAAGCACAGCCCCTGAGCCTCCACGTCAGCACCACTCCGCCGCACCCGGACGGAGCTTGGAGGCCCTGAGCCACCTTACGATATGGCCCGAGTGCTACTGCCCCTCCCCCGCGCTGCCTTGTCATCAGCCTCAACATCAACATCAGCAACAACATCAGCATCACGACGGGGTCTTTCCTTGTCTCTTCTCATATTGGAACTTGCCATACTCGCAACTTTCATACAGCCCGTTATGTCTCAGGGCTGGGTCAACGCCGTTTACTACCCCAACTGGCGCGTCTACAAAGGCCAGACGCCGGCCTCTTTGCCAGTGAACGCCGTCACCCATGTTTTGTACGCCTTCATCCAAGTCAACACGGACGGGTCACTGAAGCTCATCGACAACTGGGCGGATACACAAATCCCCGTGGATGGCACAAAGGGATGTCTCTCAGCACTCGCCAAGCTCAAGGCCTCGGCGCCGCACATCCGCACACTCATATCCGTCGGCGGCGGTGGAGGGAGTGCCGAGTTCCCGGCCCTGGCTGCTAACCCGGCGGCCCGCGCCCGTTTCGTCAAGGAGATCAAGGCCTTTTGCGACAAGTACCAGCTCAATGGCGTTGATAGTGAGATTTCCCCATCTTGATCTTGTGTTGTTCCCTCTAACACGCGTCCCAGTTGACTGGGAGCATCCTAGCGACACCAAACAAGGCCAAGACTACGTCACCCTCTTGAGCGATGTCCGCCGCCAGATGCCGGCGGGCAAGTATCTCATCACCTCGGCCTTGCCACCAGGCCAATATGTCCTAAGGAACATCGACCTCAGACGAGCCGCATCCCTGCTCGACTACCTGAACCTCATGTGCTACGACCTGACCGGCCCCTGGACTGACGTCTCCGGCAACCACGCGCAGCTGTTGGCTTCCAAGACGCTGGCGAGCAATAACCCCAACCTCAAGATCGCATGCGCGGATGGTATCAGTTATGTGATCAACAACGGCTTCCCAAGCCGCAAAGTTCTGCTCGGGATCCCCGCGTACGCTCGTACGTTCCCTATGGCTAGAGCCCCCGGCGGGTCTTCCAAGAACTCTGCCGAGATCGACTACTGCGACATGTCGAACGACAGTGTAGACAAAGCTACGGTCGACACGACCGCCGCGGCAGCTTCCTATGTCGACGCCAAGAACGGGTTTATGACGTTTGATGTGCCCAAGACGGTGGCCATCAAGGCCCAGTATGCGAAGAGCAGAGCCCTGGGGGGTCTGTTTTACTGGACCGGCGTGGGGGATCGGAAGGGAAGGCAGAGCTTGGTCCAGGCCGGTTTCAACGAATTGAATGGCATCAGGTAGACATTGTTAGGAAAGTAAGGGAACGGGGAGGATGCCAGGGATTGTAGTTCATACGGTGACCTGACTTTGTCTGTGTAACGCCAGAGAAGCTCACTTAGACACTTCACACCTGCCTTGATGTAACGAGATGAATGACCACGATAATAGCAAACAGCTTTTTGTTGGTTCCTACCGTGGAGAAGGATGTGTGGACCGTGCAAAACCTCGAGTCGAACTTGAAGCCGTGTTACCGTCGTTTTCAAAATCCATGGCTGGCTTGGATTTCCATCCGAAACTGGATTTCAAGGGCATTGCAAGTGGGGACAGAACTCCTACTGGGGAACGCAGAGTGCAAACTAACGGAAAAGAAAGAATGCACCAAAATCAAGGGCGCTCGCAGGCCAAGGACTGTCAAGGGAAGTTGGCGGTTTTAAGCTTGAATGAAGGGCCCTCCACAATCTAGACGCCCGACAGTCCGGCAAGCGCCCACGCAGGACCCCCCACCTCCCATCGGCATCGGGAACCCCAACCGGGGTCCGGCAGCACCGCCATCCAATCATGCCGCCGTCAAGCAGGGGGCCGGCCACAAGCGCGGACCTCTTCTTATTTTCTCGAGCTCGCTGCCATTGCTGCATTTTTGCGCCCTCCGTCCCCGTTTTCCGTCTCATCTTCCCGCCACGATCCCCGCGCCATCCCTTCAGGATCTGCCGCCCTGCTACGCGAACCGTTTCACATGCCGGGCCATCCCAACCAACAACACCGACAGGTCTTCTTCCTGCATCGCCATGGCAAACTTGGCGATACCTGGCGTTGCCCCAAGCTTGCGTCCAATCCCCTATCAATCGTGCCGTTGAACAAGTGTTCGGATGGTGACGGGCGATGTGCGACAGGGGTAAGCCAAGGGAAACAGACAATCGGATTGGTATGCTTGCGGCCTCGTGTCTTCGGGCCCAGGCCGACCTAAACAAATCTTCGCTGCAGTTGGCGAGATCGTGAAACCTCGTTCAAACTCGGACGCTTTGGGGTAAAGGCACAAGGACGAAATTGTTCGGGAGCGACGGTGGCCATTTGGGCGTCGACGGGATGGCGCTTGGGTGACAGATGGATAGCGGATGACAGGCGACGCAGACTTACCCGTCATGACGAGTCCAGTATAAGACTGCGTTTGCCGCCGAGTTCCCCCAATGGCTTCACTCGTGCCATCACTGTATCAGCTGTGGCCTTTCCGTCGATTTCCTTCCCGTCTCGTTCGTTTTCTTGGCCATTTTTCTTTCATCCCTTCACTTCTTTCCTACGTACCCTGCTGAGCAGGCTTTCCTTCTTTCGCATACACTCCTCTCGACCGACACTTGCATTCGTTCCATCATGATCCCCCAGGCGGCGACTCTCTTGGCTTATGCCGCTCTCCTCGCTACGGCAAGCCCCGTCATCCAGCGCAGAGTCGTGACGGAACTCAACGAAGAGGCCACCAAAGAAGCGCACCAGCGCGACGACACAGCCACCCGCGCCTTCTCTGACATTCAGATCAAGACCGCCGACGGGAGGTGTCTCTTTGTCGACAAGCTGTCTGGCGACTTCCGTGCGAACCTGACTCCCATCCAGGTTGCTGACTGCGGAGCCAAGGATGGCCAGGGCTGGGATGTCATCACCGCCGGAAAGCATAACGACCGGTCTAACACGATGCTCATTGTGAGCACTCTGGTAAGCTTTGTACCCCCTGTGTACCCTTTTTGGGAAACGTTACTAACAGAGAACGACCAGACACAAGCGTGCTTCAACTTTGATCCCCGCCGTGCGGCGGGCAACCAGGTCAATCTCTTCTCTTGCGGCGGACGCGCGGCGGGCGAAGGCCTGGTGACGGATTCGCAGCTGTTTGCCTTGGACACCGGAGCGGGTCCCTCGACGTTCCAGCCGAAGAACGTGCAGGGCAAGTGTTTCGTAGTCAAAGGCAACGCAGTGGACGTGGCGGATTGCAATGCGGACGACAAGGCGCAGTCTTTTGCATTCGGTGGTCCTGCTGCCGGAGGTAATGCCGGCGGGGGTAACGGCGCCCAACAGCCTGTGCTTTCGACGACCGCTGCCGCCGTCGCTACTGGGAGTCCGACGGCTGGTTGCGACGATGACGAGACTGTCACCATGACGATCACGGCGACGGTCAACCCAGGCCAGGGCAACCCCGGCAACATCCCCGTAGCCACCCTCGCGCCCGAAGTGACGTCCGCACCGGCCGCGGCGCCGCCTGCTGCCTCAACTGCGCCGGCCGCCGGAAACGGCAACGGAAACGGAAACGGCGGTCAGCAGGGAAACATTCCCGCCGCCAACCCAACGTCCCCCGTTCCCGTATCCCGCGCCGGCGGCACCCTCAACCCGACCGCCGCGGCCGAGGCGCACGTCTTCGATTCCACCGCCACCCGCGCCTTCACCAAGGTAGCTATCCGCGCCCCCAACGGGCAGTGCCTCTCGGTGGACCCCACGGCAGGCGACTTTCGACAGAACCTCATCCCCGTCGCCCTGGCTGCTTGCGACGGCACGCCGAACCAACAGTTTGACGTCATCTCCAAGGGGAAGCACAACGACGGCAAGGACAACGGTGTGTTGGTCGTGAGCAGCCTGACGAACGGGTGCGTGAGCACGGACGGGCGCAGGGCGGATGGGGATACGGTCACGATCTTCTCCTGTGGGGGGCGCGCTGCGGGCGAGGGCTTGACGAACACCGGGCAGCTGGTGAGGGTGTTTGGGGACAGCTTCTTGTGGTCGCCTGTCAACGACGAGGCCACATGTGTGGTTCCTGGGGCCCAGGGGCGTTTGGTTACGGCGGCGTGTAAGGGGGATAACAGCGAGACCTACAAAATCGTTTCTTGAAAGGTCGGGTCTTGAGGCTCCGAGAGGAATTTCCCATTTCTTGTGGTGTTTTTATTTTGGCATACTTCTCTTCTTGTCGATGGAGATCTTGGAACAGGTCATCGATCATGTGTATTAGGGTGTATGGTTAGGCTATACGGAATTAGATGGTCGGCAGCGTTGTGGAACAGGCATTTCTTAGTCATTGTTTGATGATATTGTATCAATGTTCAACCAGTCCTCGGAACTTCGATGCCGTTCAGACCCTCTAGACAAAAGCTTGACTTGGCCCCCCAGACGGATGGGTCGAGTCCAGACTTTCTGAAAAGCGTACTCATTGGTTACGCGTCTCTCGACCATCCACCGCATTGCCGGCAAGGAGAAGCTTGAAGCGGATGACCGGCACCAGCCGAAAGCTTAATCGCTGTCACTTGAAGTGATCGTCCAATGGGCGCCAAGAGGAAAACACAGTGGGGTCGCAGACACTGTAATCAGCTGCCAAGCGACGTCATTATAGAAGGGCCGACAGTCCAAAAATGGGCTGGAAGGAGGCAGGCAGAGGACGGAGCCGAGGATATTCCCTTCGCGTCCACTTCCCCAAAAGCAACATCTGGAAGGTTGTGCATCGTCACATCACCACATCGTCCCGCCTTTCTGCAACCATCACCTCACCCGACTGCCGTCTCATCTCTCACCTCTCGCCAGCCATCGCAGCTCGATAGCCAATTGAGATGCTCGTGCTTTATTACCGCTTCATTGCTAGAGATATCAACCTTCCTACATGCGGCTGAGAAAGCCCATCCTGCGATCCCTGGCCCCTGATTCGACGCCACGACGAACCCGAAACTGCGGCCTCTCCAGACCGTCCGAGCTAAGCTTTGCGCCGTTGAAGTCCCTGGATCCTTAGCGCATGTGCGCCACGCGACGAAGCTGAGCCGCTCAAAATATTAATGTGCTGAAACAGCTGTTCAATTCCATAAAACTACCTCGTCCTCCTTTGTCTTCCTCTCCGCGAAGGCGCCCATGCCATGTCGTCCGACTCTGCCGACTCTTTCGGCGCAACAATGTCCAAAACCGTCAGCGAACCCGAAGACCGCTCGCGCACCGTCCGATTCCCCTCGCTCCAAATAGACACCCACGACCATGCCATCTCCCCGACCTCGCCCACAAGGACCCGCGGCTCCGCCGCTCCCCGCGACACCATCGGCGCGCCCCTGACACGCGCCTCCACCGACCAGACCCTGTCCCCACTGCGACGCCGAGCCGGCACGTTCAAGCCGGTCGAAGACTATGGCGACTTTGAAATGTCCCGCCCCGGCTGGCAGCCCGGCTCCGAGCCGGGTTTCGACCCCAACAAGTCGGACGGAGGGCACGCCTCCATGCCGACCCTCCGCGCCGACTGCGACATTTCCGTCTTCGACTTCAGCCAGGCCAACATGGTACAGCACAAGTTTGGAAACGAGGGCTTCATCGACTTTTTGCAAAAACCACAAGAGCCCTGGGTCAAGAGCCGCTGGGTCAATATCAACGGCCTCAGCTGGGACGTCATCCAGGCCTGCGGCCAGTACTACAAGCTGCACAAGCTCTCTATTGAGGACATTATGAACACCAGGAACCGCACAAAGGCTGACTGGTACGCCAATCATGCCTTCATCGTCCTGACCCTACAGAAGTTGGTGCTCCTCCTCGATGAGGACAGCAGCAGCAGCAGCAGCAGTAGCGACGATGACTCGGACGACGGCGCCAGCGTTAAGACCAGCAAGTCCGTCAAGGGTATGAGGAAGCTGAAGCGCGCCTTTACGATGGGCGGCAAGCCGCGTTCGGACCCCGAGACGGGGAGACAGGCCGCCGGCAGACCTGGAGTCATGGCTCAGGGCAGCGGCTACGGGCACCAGCTGAACCACCATACGAGCAACCTCTCTCAGTTGCCCGAGACGGCCTTTGTCCGCACTCTCCAGCGCTACCACGCCTCTGCCAACGAGGTCCGCACCGAGTACATGGAGACGCACTCCTCCCTCATTTCCCGCGGTCTGGCCGTCTCCGCCGAGCAGGTTGCCATCTTCCTTACATCGGACAACACTGTCATATCCTTCTTCGAGATGTCCGCCGAGGACATCGAACGCCCCATCACGGTCCGCCTGGGCGACCCCTCCACGATTCTGAGGCAATCGTGCGACGCCTCGCTCGTGGTGCAGGCTATCATCGACGCGATAATCGATCTCGCCATCCCGCTGACGGCCGTCTACAGCGACGTGATAGGCGACCTTGAGCTTGATGTTCTCACGTCTCCGAGCATCAAGCAGACGCGCAGCCTGTACATCTGCGTCAGCGAGATCAACAAGATGCTCACCTTCCTCAACCCCATCGACAACCTCGTCAATGTGCTGCGGGATCACCGTACGGAGCTGGGCCAGGACGAGGCGGCGCGGCAGCTGCAAAACCCTGCGAGCGGCGTCATCGTCACCCCACTCACGCACACGTATCTCGGCGACGTGCTCGATCACTGCGTCATCATCACCGAGAGCATGCAGCAGATCAAGCGGTCGGCTGATAACCTGATCGATCTCATCTTCAACACCATCTCGGCGAACCAGAACGAGAGCATGAAGCAGCTGACCATCATCACCATCATCTTTTTGCCATTGACTTTCTTGACTGGGTACTTTGGCCAAAACTTTACCGACTTCCCCGAGATCGAGAATAAGTGGGGTATCACATTTTTGTAAGCGTTGGTCCTTCCATTGTCTCTCCCCTGGGGGACAAACCTGAATTTCTAATCAAAGGGGTTATTTTGCTAATTCGATTCCGTGAACCATAGCTGGATCATTGCCTGTCCGGTCGTCTTCTGCACCATCCTCATCATGATGCGCTCTTGGATCTGGGACTGGTGCGTGTCCTTCTGGCAGAAGCGAAAGATTAGCGCCGACAGGAAAAAGCAGAAGAAGAGGAGGGCTAGGAGGGCGAGGAGAAGGGCGAAGGCGGATTAGAGACTCCGCCATTGTCTTTCTCCGAAGCCGGAGTAGAGCTGCTGTTTCGTTTTCGTGCGTGCTGTGATACCCTATCAGATAGACGGCCAGTTAGATCTTTGTTTTATAACAATAAGCCCAGGTTGTTTTCATCTTTGACTAAATGAGAGGTTGGGCAATCTCCAGATGTCGCGTTAAGACTGCGTTGGGTGCCTTCCAAAGTCTTTTTTCCGCGGCAAACTTAGACCAGCAATTGCCTGGGCACGACTGGGAGGATGCGGCCATTCGGTGACCTCCCCTGTTCATAAGCAGCTGGCCATTACTACATGGCATGTTCGGATCTCACGGTAAGAGGGAATGGTGAGTGATCTGAAGATTGGCAGGTGAAGCCCCATATCATCGTTACGTTCTCAAGGTCCTACCACCAAAGTGTTAGGAGGGTTGGTATAAAAAGCCCCCAATCGTCTATTCAACCATCTCGAAAGACAAAGTAACTCATCTTTTCATCTTGGTTCCTTCGCGGTGCAGGCATCATCTGCCATCAGAAATTTCCATGAATCTCATGTCGAGCGGGTACCGGCTCTTAACAAGTGTCCTCGTAGCTTGACCTTGGTTTCTATGTAATCATGGAAGAAACCCCCGATAGAGATGGAGGGACTGGAGAGGTTATTTGAGCACTCCACTAAATCCTTCAAGATGATACTGGACTACCGCTACGGACTTGATTATTGATTGCATCTGTCTTCAAGTGGCTTCTGGGAGGTTACCGAAATCAAGCACTTAGCTTTCCCACTCACCGTCTCGTTAAACATCGCTTGCTAATGGGTTTATCCTTGAGCCTAGCACCTGCCTTAATGGACTTAACGAATGTTTCCCTAGGATATACGCCACTGTATCTTGAGTCTGCTTTGTCGCAAAGAGCCTCGCTGTGGAGGCAAGTCTGCCCGGAAATGGTCAACCGGAGGCCGGATGGCCTCGGAGACTGGGACAGCCCCACGGTTAATCAGACCAAGCATTGTCCAGCAATACATTTGCGCCGTCTTTTGTCACATCTTTCGAAGTGTCGGAAAATACATCGCCCTCCGCCGTTGATCAAATTTCTGAGATACGTAAGCTGGTCCTTTCTCGTTTGAATGAGCATCCATTTTTCAAAATTGAGTACAAACTTGACTGCCACGGATACTTGCTTCTTTAGTGACATGATGGCCCACGGTTTCAAACTTTCCTACTCCCGTTTTTTTTCAAAGCAGTCGTACATCAGTGTGTATTCTCTACTTATCGCTGGACCCCAGAGTTTGAGCTCTGCTTTCGAGTTGTTCAAGCTTTCTTTACCCCGAGGACCAGAGAGGTGTGGGTGGCAGATGAGTGTGGTTCATCCCAAGTCTTCGAGACTTATACTGCATTTCGTCGTGGGTGCATATGAACCCTATGATGGCTAAATAAAATGGCTCGTATCCCGACAAAGACGACACGCCCATTTGGTTTCTCCCTTACACTTACCACTCTGTACTCATCCTCGTGACAGGATCTTATGTCCCGAGTTTCAGGCACGATCAATCGTTGGACTTGCAACTTCGTCGGCAGTAGTCCTTTGGGTATCCAAGGTCATACGAACTGGGGGCGGCAGGCGATTCGGTCGCACCCCGCGGTCCAAGATGGACCACAAAGTAGCATTCATTTGCTCAAAGATCTTAGGCTTTGTTATTTTAAATTAAGCATCATAACACGCCGAAAACAGTTACGACCTGGGACATGTTTTTCTTTGGAAACTTCCTCATGATGTTTGACTTCAATCGTTTGGAAGCCTTGAATCAATGAAGCCTGGATCCAGCAGCAAGATAAGGATGTCCATCGAGCATAGCAGGTGTGGCGCGATTATCCCCGTCCTTTCTAGGCACAAAGGGCCCTCAAAGCCAAAACTTAGACTTCAGAGTAGTTGCCGACCTGCAAGTCTCGTCATTTTTGATCCCTTCAATTTACTCACCAAACAACAACAAATATCGTTGCTAGACAATTGTCGAGTGATTGAACGCCTTGATACTATGACCATTTCTACCCAATGTTGTATGAGGAGTCTTTTCTAGGTGCTGCCTGTCAATCCCAAGCACAGTCTATGACTCTTCTTCTAGCAAAGCGCGTGTGATCACCGGCTTCTCACAAACTTGGTATGTCTTCCGTTCGCCACGGTGGCGCCCCGTGTTCCATCAGCGGCGACTTTGTAGATGTTGACATGCGTGAACGCCAAGCTGCCTCCAACTTTCTCCACCTTGCCCTCAATCTCAATCTCATCGCCCAACTTCGCGCCGGAAAGGTAGCTAATGTTGATGTCAACGCTCACACCCGTCGCCTCACGCAGGTCCCACGACGCGATGGCGAGTCCGCCGGCCCAGTCGACAATGGTTGCCGAGACGCTTCCGTGGATGCTGCCGGCCGTGTTGAGGTGGTTCGCGGTGACGGGCAGGCGCGCGATGATGAGGCCCTTGGACGCGTGCGTGAGTTTCAGGTGGGGGTTGAAGAGAAAGGCGTAGATGGGGGAGGCGTTGCAGCGGGTTGAGATGTAGTTCTCGATGTGGGCAAAGGTGGCGGGGTCCGATTCCGCAGCAGTCGCGGTGGCGGCTGGAGGCTGAGAAGGGGTGGAAGACATTTTTTAGGTGCTTGGGCTTTCACTGAGTTGTAGTGCTGGGAATGTAATTTGCAAGTGAGAGGCTGAAGAGAGGTATCTTGTGATGAGTCAACTGCGAGAAGTAAACGGATTGAGTTGTTGAGTGAGACAGTCTAGAAAGTCGAAGGCACGTGCACCGAAGTTTTCTCCGGGGTCGGACGGAGTCCGCCCGAAGTCGGCCCTGGCGGCCCCACATTCGCTGTCGGACGCGGCAGTGTCATCCGGTTTCTGTCCGGAACCTCAGAGGAGGGCAGAAGATGCTGCTCAGTATTTGCTTTTCCCCAATATTGGATAACTTTGATTTATACATGGTTTTCTACAGGCCGGATGCTAGTGTCTTATGTGGAGCTGCCAGGCAGTGTTCATCATGATAGTCCCAAGAAGCACGCATAAATGCTTAAGCAGGGCTAGAATGGATGTCGTCGGTGGGGGTCTGCTGTGTAGATGAACCCTGAAGTGTCAGCATAGACTGCAAGGGCGACTGGTTGATGGAATAGCCGGTGGCGTGCCAGATCGCTTACGTCGGAAAGAGATGCAACAATGGTTTTCAAGAGATGAGGAAACATAGAAACGAACGACTTGAGAGTCCAGCGCATGTAGAGTGTCCATCTTGGCAGCAATTGGATGGATCTTGGCACCGTGGGGCTTTTGAGTGTCAGCAGACAGGGGGTTGTGGAAGCCGTTATGTCCGGGGGTGGGTCAAGTCTCACAGCTCGCTCGCCATTTCAGTACAGGGGGTTGAGTAGGTATAAGTCATCCATTATTTGACTGTTGAAATTTTATTCACTGTTCCTTAAAGCCTTGATGATATCTGCCAGAAAAGCCATTAGAGTTGCATGCATGATGAAGCCTTGCGTCACAGCCTCGCCGTCTTACAACGGCAACGACTTGGAAACAGCTGAAACGCCAACCCTCATTGAGTGGGACGGACAGGACGACCCAGGGAAACCACCGAATTGGTCAGGCCTCAAAAAATGGACCAATGTTATTTTGATATCATTGCTGACTTTGATTTCGTGAGTCGCGAGACCTAGAGTAAGCCTCCAAAACTTGCCGTCATAATACTCAATTGTTCCCTAGTCCTTTCGGCTCCTCAATGTTTGCTCCTAGCACCAGCGAGGCAATGAGTGAATTTCACTCCAACAACGTCGATCTCGAGTCTTTCAGCGTTTCCATATTTGTTCTGGGCTATGCTTTCGGACCTCTCATACACGGGCCACTAAGTGAGCTTTACGGCCGACTCATACTTTATCATGTCAACTCGATTCTTTTCATCTTGGCGAATGTCGCATGCGCCTTGTCGGTCAACCTAACGATGCTCATCGTTTTCCGACTGGTGGCCGGACTCGTTGGTTCTTGCCCACTGGCTATTGGCCCAGCAAGCGTCGCGGATATGTTCGTGCAGGAGGAAAGAGGAAAAGCTCTTGCGGTCTGGAATCTGCCAGTTTTACTTGGGCCAGCCATCGGGCCATTGGTCGGGAGTTATCTGTCGGCGGCCACGGGATGGAGATGGAACTTTTGGTTTCTTGCCATCACTGTAATTACAAGCCCTAGCATCAATCCCCAGCTAAAGTATACTTATAGCTGACGACGCACAGATGGGCGGCATTCACATTGCTACGCTCTTTGCCCTTCGAGAAAGTCATGCACCAACCATTCTCGAGCGCAAAGTTCGGAAGTTGCGCAAGACGCAAAGACGTTCTGAAATCATTTCGGCTTTTGCATCAAACAAATCGCCAAAGACTACGTTTTTGGAAGCGATCATCTGGCCAACAAAGCTTCTTGTACTTTCCCCTATTGTCCTGACGCTCTCTATCTGTGCAGCTGTCAACTACGGCTTCATCTATGTCATATTCACAACCATGACTTCTTCATTTATGAAAATATACGACATGGATAGAAAAGATGTCGGCTTGACTTATTTTGGATTCGGCATGGGAAACATAGTAGGCAACGTGGCTCTCGGCGCGCTGTCCGACAAGCTGGTGAAAAGCATGGCCAAAGGAGGGGAGATAAAACCTGAATACCGGCTTCCACCGCTATTGCCTGGCAGCGTGTTGGTACCCATCGGGTTGTTTCTTTACGGCTGGACTTTGGAGTACGGCATACACTTCATGGTTCCTCTTATTGGCACGTTTCTCATTGGGGTTGGCACTATCCTCATTTTCATGTCGATCAATTCGTACTTGGTCGACGCCTTCACCAAGCATGCCGCTAGTGCAGTTGCAGCTAGCACAGTGTTGCGAAGCTTGGGTGGAGGGCTGCTCCCACTTTGCGGGGGCAAGCTGTACGAAGCAGTGGGAGACGGATGGGGTAACTCGATACTCGGATTTATTGGTGTGATATTTGTTCCAGTCATGTGGGCTCTGTACACATTCGGAGAGCGTTTGAGACTGGGATCTCGCCTCCAGTGACGGTAAAGACGGCCGATAGCCAAGATCCCACCGGCTGTTTCTGTCACAGACCCATAAAGCTAAAGCCCAGCTTCAAATAACACAAGAATGAAAACCTCAATGCTTTCTTTTCAAAGCGTGTAAACTAATGATCATGTCATTCAGTCATTATCGGCTGGTTATATTGATCATTTAAAGTAGTAGAGGGGGCTGTCAGCTGCCGCGGGAGCCATGCACATTCGAAACATGTTGTCTTGAAGTTTGACTTTGTGACATAGGGTCGTTATGCTCGAACCGCAATAAGATGTAGTTGTATTTGTTCACTCTTGCTAAAGCTGTTGAGAACTCTGGATCATTTTCAATACCGAATCAATCACCAATGATTCAAGCTCAGCGACACACCGCATTCAGATCGACTGCAGTCGTAATCATGTTCTCGTAACGAGCTTTCTCCTACACAACCCTTTCCGGTTGACATTCGGAGATTGGCAGTACAAAATAACTAGTGATGGTCTCTAATTGTGGGTCAGCACTTTGCTTTTGTTCACCACACATCGGTGAGTCTGTCATTCGCTTTGATGATGTTCCGCTGTATAGCGATACGTTTTTGAAATGGGGGGTTGTGATAATTCACGTGCATTTTGGCATACGTGGTGCCAGGTTTGGTGACAGTTCTTGTGCCAGACGTCTACAAATTTAATGCTTTGATAAGGTTAATGCTAATGATACCCTGATACCATTTAGCTTCGATACATGCTCGCACGAAAACTGTGTTCTGATGTGCTGCACTCAGGGTTGTTCCTTGCTAGAACATGGCCCTATCACCAGAGTCTCCAGAATACAGTCGAGACAAGGGTCATACAATCAGATAGATGACAGCTGTCAGGAAACGTTGAGACGATCACCTGTAAGTATTTTAGCATAAGTTACTCGTCCTCAATCTAAAAACATGTGAAGATGAGCTCAATACATTATGTTGTACCACTCGCTCGATACATGTGCGACAGACTTTTCCACTGAATGCAATAGATTTTGTTTCATTGAATGAAAAAGTATTGCATTTTCCCAACGAAGATTCGTCAGGGGCTATCTTGTGAATGTCAGAGGATTCTTCTCGTTACATCTTACATAAGGCACGGATCACTCACTGGTGTGCGTTGACTTAAAAGACTTAGATAGGAGGGTATTGAGGATACAAACTGAAAACATGTTGTTTCAGGACTCTGGAACAAAAAACCCTCTCCTGCTATTTAGCTAATTTCCGCGGCAGATACTGCCTTGCAAGCCAACTAAGGTCCTAAAACCACAAGGATGGCAAGATCTGGTGGGACATTATATGAACTGAAGAAATGTTGCATGTGTCTTACTGTATACGCACAGAGATAGACCGAAACCGAGAGGCGAAAAGGGGATGCCCTGTCAATACTACAAGGCGTTATTAAAAGTATCCTTAATCCACTGGAACGGGTTCGAGGCGTCTCGAAAATGTTTGAGGGAGTCACACACTACTACTTTGTCCAAGAGGGGAGACCAGGGTATAGAAGAAACTCATATGATGTGGCTGTAACGTGCATGAATCTATATAATACTAGTAGAGAGTGATGAAGGCTTCTAGTATAAATATGGGCGGACCATGAGAATGTTCAAAGTATTCCTGTGAGCCAAGCCTCTCTGTATCATCGCCAATTCTATTAAATCTCAGTTTCCGTTTCGCGTACTTCTTCTAGCACCAGGTTCATTCAAACTATCTTTCCTCGAATAAATACTCCGAAAGACATTCACCTTCACCATGCAAACCAACGCTGTCTTCTTCACCGCTGCTGCTTTGGCCGTGAGCAATGCTGTAGCATGTAAGATTTCTTGCTTAACAAAATCACTATATCTCCAGAGCTTTGCCGAAGTGACGCTTCCAGTTGGGCGTTTGAACCTACGCGTGTTGTTTTTCGAGGATGTTAGCTGATCTGGGGACTAATAACAGTATCCGTCTCTCGTAACTTCATCGACGGAAAAGGCAGTGCTCTATTTGGCAACGCCGGCACAGCGTGCTCTGTGGGTGCCAAGGACGGCGAATGCGACCAATTTGGTCGCTGTGTCCAGTTTATTCCACCGAATGAGCAGTCTATTCTCAACCAAGGGAAGGAAGTAGATACCTGCACCGCTGGGGGACAAACGGGAACTCTCTGATGTCGGAAGGAAGTTGAGATGGTGCAAAGATTCATAAAAACTAGTCGTGCACCGATTTTATACGCGTAGAACAAAGATGACCTTCAACCTGACTGGATATTCGCTTTCTGTGTGTTACCGGTGATACTAACACTCCTGAGGTCTCCACAAAAGTGCGCCGAGTTGCGTTAGCCTGGCTGCAAGACCTGGAATGGCTTAGTGCTTACACGAGATGCTGACGCCTGATTTACTTTCAGGGATATGACCAGGTCAGTACGCTGCCAATTTCCAGCAGAAAATATCATTGTGCACTAACTTCTCGAATCCATGCTAATGTACTCAGCAACGGGGGGAGGAGGGGGCCTCGCTACTTTTTAACCGCCTCAACTCCAACAACACAACACTCATTTCTTCTCCAGTAGCTCTGAAATACACAAACTTATACATCCCCAGCAGACCGAATGGCACACGAACTTTTCGTCTAAAGCTAGAACCAAACTGGCGATTTGGTTACAAGCAGTTTCAGTTGCTATGGCAAACCGTACCCCCCTTGTTATGAGTTTCGCCCTCGACAACAAGCCACAGCTCACCAGAGCCAGCAAGCCCAAAGTTCGCACGGGGTGTGTCACCTGCAGGTATGACGAGATGTAATATCAGTCCTCATCCGCAACTGACATGTTTGAATTTAGACGACGTCGTGTCAAATGCGATGAAGGCAAACCGGCCTGCTCAGCTTGCCTCAAGTATCAAGGCCAGTGTGAAGGATACAAAAGTGAAAAGACTCAGAAACCTTCGCATTCATCTCAACTTCGAGCAATTTACCCAAAATTAGCTAGCAGAGGCGCCGGAAATGGTTTTCTGATAGAACCAAATTACACGTCTCTCGTGTTTTCCAACCAACTGGAAAAGGATCATTTCGACTACTGGCTTGCCTTTACCGGAACCACAGTACTGTTTCGTTCCGACCTGCTCACAAAAGTTATCCCCCAACTCTCCTGGGAAGATGCTGCAATCAAGCATGCTGCTCTGGCGATTGGAGCGTCGGCTCTTAGTGGGAGCACTCGAAAAGAACGAATGCTAGGAAAAGGGAGGTTCAATTCGGACGCTCTCGTGCACTATAGCAAGGCTTTAAAACTCCTATATTCGTCACCGATGTCGCCCGAGAGGACGTTGTTGGCATGTCTCCTGTTTATTACCTTCGAAAGTCTCCGAGGAAACAAAGTTGGTGGTCTGAGCCATATCAATCACGGCTCCCGCATTCTTGACCAGTGTAACCCCCAGGGTATGGATCCAAGCCCCTTGCTGGACGAGGTTATGACCAATTTTCAGCACTTCGGCCTACAAGCTTGGAGTCACGGTGGTATTCATCCGAAAGAGACAGATAACTGGGTGCCGTGGTGCTGCCGCGGGCGAAGAACGCGATATGCCGTTCAAGAAATGCCCCGGATATTTGAGAACTTGGAGATAGCTCGTCGATGGTGGAACATCGTTCGACACCATGTTGAGCAACATGCACCACTGCATACTGGTTTTAGGGTGGAAGGACTATCCTCTACGGAAGTTCCACAGCCCCCGCCGAATTACACATCTCCAGCGTCCCAGAAACACATTCGAAGCTTCGTTCGTTTCCTCGACGCCTGGAACCTGTCTTTCCAACCGCTCGCCATCAAAGCGGAGTCTGACAAAGCGACCAAAGTTGCAGATTATCTCAAGGCACTCAGCTTGAGGATCCACTACTTACACATGTGGGCTGGAATACGAACCGCGGGGTGGACAGATGTGGAAGATATGGGCCGGATTACACCCACTTTCTGCGATATTGTCGCGCTCAGTCAGAAGCTTCTTTCAGCGCAGGCCACTCGGCACCTCTTCCAGCCAAACGGCGAAATGTTCACATTGGAAGACAGCCCGACATGGCCCCTTGGATCAACATTCCTCATGTGCACAGTCCGTGAAGTGAAAGACGAGATAATTCGGCTTTTTAAGGAATATCCGAGACGTGACGGCCTTTGGGATACTCATGGATTTCTGGT
This sequence comes from Colletotrichum incanum, assembly GCA_001625285.1. Classification (NCBI taxonomy): domain Eukaryota; kingdom Fungi; phylum Ascomycota; class Sordariomycetes; order Glomerellales; family Glomerellaceae; genus Colletotrichum; species Colletotrichum incanum. The sequence goes on along the minus strand of LFIW01002528.1, from coordinate 55,981 downwards.
CATGATGGAATGGTTGAACAAGATGACGTCCGCTGGCTATGTTGTCGATGAGCAGCGTCATATCGTTGACTGTGATGTCGTCTTCCACGAGCACTCAGTCATTCTCCAAAAAAAACTTTGGGATCCCGTAGCGTTAAGGTGGAAGCATAGCGGCATCAGCTTCAGTATACTATGAGTTTTAAGTCGAGCGAGATAGTTGAGCAGGATATCTGAACACACAAAATTCATATTTCAAACTGGGAATCTATTCCTGATGATAACGCTACACAGTGTATGGTTGCGGCCCTGCAGTTTGCCTTGTAGTCTAACATGGATCAGGAGCCTCAAAAAGGAACACCTAGCAAAAGGAAATGTCCCTGGCAAGGCTCGAACTTGCGACCTTTGGATATCAATGTCTAGAGACATAGTCATAGGGACATCCTATGAGACCAACGCTCTTCCAACTGAGCCACAGAGACAGCAAAGTATATGAATCATATAACACAATTATCAGCTTGTGTAGGGCAATCGGAGCCAGCCCCTTTCGTGGGTCCACTACGCAACACTTGGATGCAGAGATGTGGATCAGCAGAACCCGAGCCCAAGCCCCAGCAGCTTGAAAGGCAGCCGGACAGGCTGAACGTTGAGTAGCCCTAGTATCTAGACTCGAGATTGATCTTAAAGGGGACCGGGAGGTCAGATTATAGTCTTTGATTGTGTGACTTTGCAATTAGTGTTCGTTGGACCCAACGCATTTTAATATTCTCTTGAGTCCTTCGGGCGACCTGGGGAAAAACGTTTTAGTATGACTATACAAATAACATTTGACTCGTGACAGAATAACAAAAGATTTCTGGAAAGACAAATAACCTGTTTTCGGTTCTTACCTAGGATGAAAACGAAGAAAAGTCTTTCGTAAGAGTTTCCGGGCAGGTTTCCCACGATCCCGCCAGAACCAGCCTAAAACTCCCCAATTAGGCAATGGGAGCCGTGACCAGCCGTCCGATGATCGGCGGGGTGAGGCCGTTCGGCTTGGGTGACAGGTTACTGAAGCACTATTGCAAATTGGGAGTGAGACTATGCATTTGAGAAATAAAATTTTGCTTCAAATAGTCCAGTCTACAGGTGCATATATGTATTGCTACAGGCCATGGAGTCTCAATCTATGGAAAGCCAGACCTAATGAGGAAGCTAAAATTCAGGGTCTGCAGCCACGCTCAGTCACCAGTGGTATCCCTTAGTTGAAAGCCAACCCACTCAAATAATAGGGCGTGGTTGACAGACAACCCGTTTTGAGAATCAGCCAGTAGCAGAACGCCTACCTTGCATGTTCTCAATGAACCTCTGAAATAATCCCTTTCCATTAGTAATTATATGGATTTTGGGCCTCGTGATTGCCTTTCAAATGACCGATTGCCGGAGATGGTGTGGGTGCCCGATGTTAGCCGGAACACCTTGGCGGGTTTGCAGAGGTCAGTGTTGGCTTATCTGTCACTCCGAAACGGGGAGGATATCGAGTCAAGAATGCGGCCACAGCCCACTCTCTTTCCTGTCCACTCCCTATCTATCTTGACTGTTCGATAAGCCAAATCAAACGTTGCTTCTTCATCGGACACCAGAAGTCAAAGAAATTTCCGGTCAATTGAAGCAATGGGGTCACTTTCGCAAACCAACCCTTTGAGGGTCGCCATTGTCAAAGCCTATGAGATCGATGAACCAAAGCATAGAGGCATGCTGCAGTCCTTCCGAGATAACGTCTTACAACAAGCACCCGATGCAATCATCGATGCATACAGACCGATGAAGGAAGATGGACATCTACCTAACCCTGAGAATTATGACCTCATCATCATTACCGGCGGACTCAGCAACTTGTGCCAGGCGACGTTTGAGCCATGGGTCATCACGACTCTCGAGTGGATTCGGCAGGTGGTGTCGCAGCAGCACATCACAAAAACGAAGCTGCTCGGTATTTGCTGGGGTCACCAAGCAATCGCGAGTGCACTTTGTGGGAGCATCGGAAGTTTCGAGCATCCAAGGGTATGTGCTGTGCGGACAGCGCCCTTGCCAAATCTCCAGGCTAACATAATGATTCACAGGTTGGCGTACAACACCTTATGTTAAACGATGACGGAAAAGAGATGTTTGGCAAGGACACGTTGGTAAGTCAGAGAAACACCTTGAAGGACTGTCACGAATCGAACTGCGAGACGTCTGATGCTAATGACACACCGCAAAGAAAATCACCAAATTTCACAAACGGTTTGTCCAGCAGGTACCAGATGGCTTCAAGCCATTGGCGCCTGACAACGAAATTCTTTTCTCTGACTCAGGGCTTATCTTGTCTTTCCAAGGCCATCCTGAGATTTATGGAGAGCTGTCCAGACAGCTCTTTGAGATGAACGAGCTATATTACAGAGCGACTTTGCCTACCGAAGAGGATCTCCAACGCTACTACTCGGAAATGTCTTCAAGCGAAGAGGACGCCAAACTTATTTTCCGTAAGGTCACGGACTGGGCTCTTTCTTGATATCAAGAGTAGTTTAATGAAACATTGTGTCGCTGTTAGGCTCTATAATTAAACAGTGAAATGCACAGAAGTTGCACAATAAAACGTACCCGCCAAAGAACATACTAATCAACTCTCATTCTTATATTGTTCAATCCTCCTCGAAAGAGAAGGCTCTCTGACAACTACTTATTGGCAACGACAGCCATACGTCATCCCAGCATCACAAAAACACCATCTCATCGTTTTCCAGTTTATTATTGAGTGCTTAGCTTGGCTCGGCGACACTGAAAGTCGTCTGAATGAGAATAAACAATGCCGGAGCCAGATTTGCACAACAATGACGAAGTCGGATACCATTAACATGATGGTGTTACCTATTGGTCAAGCCAAAAGAAGTCTTTTCGTGAACGGGATCTCGCGTTGTTCTCTTCTCGCCACCTCTATCGCTGTGTAGTTTGCAATGCATGGAGGAGAAAGTACCGTCAGGTACAAGGCGGCACTTATTTCCGGAAATAATCCAGCGCCATCTTGGCCATGGAAAACAAGAGCCCAATTCAAACCTCGCTTACCGAATTCGGCATGACAGATGTAGCTTGAAGCGCCCCGCATGCAAACAATGCGTCTCAACAAGGCAAACCTGCAGCTCTGTCTCCGACGCCAACATGGGTACACAAAAGTCGAGTGCGAACTAGAAGAAAGCAAACATAGCAACGATTCCTTGCCTCTCCCTCAATAATGCAGTCCTACGGGTGACGCCTCGAACGGATCGTCTGATGATCTACTTTCAAAGATACCCAGCGTCAGACTTTGGATGACACTTGGTGACGAATTCTAGAGCATAACATTCTTCCAAATAGGCTATAGATAACCACTTATACATCATATACTTTTTACCATAGGGGCTTTCATACAAGAGCTACCAGAAGGATGTGATTGTACTGCAGGACTACAGCGCGGCCAGCCTAAAAGTAACAAGGCTAAGCGGCAGAACCAAGACAACTGGATCGTGAGCAAGATCTTGGAATGATCATGTTTTCTAAACATAAACAGAAGCTATTGTTGTTGCGTGCCACTCAAGTCATAGGGAAGGTAATATTAAGACAGTCCGACAAATGACGTGTTCCTTGAAATAATTACGCTTCGTCAGTCGAAATCAATTCAACAGATAGTGACATGCTGTTAATATTGGGGAAAATACTAACAAAGATTACAAAATGGCCAATGAACTGACCGATCAAAAGCACATCAGAGTTGATTTTAGTCTTGCCACCCTAACATGGATGAAATTGTGATGCCTTAACTTGTCGTTGGACGGTCCAACTTTCTATATTTTCAGCCCTCCTTATCACTTAAAAACAGTACTATCGGAGCGTAAAGGTCTCACACTGCTTCTCGCCCTAGTCTTCCCATATAGTTTCTCCAAACACGTTTTCTTTCTTTCTATTGATAGTGGGAGTGGCCGGGGAAAACAGGGAAAGGACTAGTGAAGACAGAAACAAGAGCAAATATATGGTCCACTAGCATGCGACGTAAGAAACGGTGAATCCCAAGGCTCTAATTTGCCACCAATATGATAGATAAGGGCTTCTTCTACTGGTACGCGTGTACTTCAAATTTAGCAAGAACCAATACTATGTCGAGGGAACGACGCGGGGTCAATTGCCCAGACTTCAGGTTAAAGTTGTGGCTCTAATTACGGGGGCTTCTGACCAGGATGGCGGAGATGGTTGGTTCACGATCTGCCCGACTAATCAGAGAACGACCGCATGTGTTTGATTGTTTGTGGAAAAGACGGGGCGGAGTGTCGGTCTGGTGTCATTCGGTCCCGGGGCTCTTAGTTGAGGTCTCCTTCCTTTGCAGTTGAAGCGAGGAGCGTCGATCAGGATTTCGACACCTGACTTGCGCTACCCGTAAGATGGAGCGACATAGTCAAGGCTCAAGCTCGATTGCCGGTTGCCAAGAGTGGATAACATCGCGAAGTGGCATTGGTATTCATGCCGGCCTGAGAATTAACAGAGGTGCTGATGGTTGCACATCCACGGCGTCACTGGTACCAGTAGCCAACATCGTGGATGCGCTAAATCCTGCTGGAGTTAATGTTACCTCCAGTGCATAAGGAGCTTGATTGGATGAGTCTGAAGGCGGCAGCAAACACATGCCAGTATGAGCTTATGTGGAATTTTTTTGACTCCGGAATCATTGATAAATATAATTACCCGCCAAAGAACAATCTAGTCAGCACAGACAAAGTCATAAGAGGGATGAATTGATACAAAGATAAACGCCATGACTGGGATACTACAATGATCTCAGCTTCGCTAATGTATACGGCGGAGGTGTATTGTCTATTGTAATTAAGGTAATCAAGTCCAGATTGAAGCGCGGTGTGGCATTCGTCAAACTCAGTAGCAAGTGTGAAAACCTGAAGGCGCAACATAAACCTGGTCAATAGCTATCACTTGAAAAGGCCGGAAAGTGGACCTAAGGAACAAGCTAGGTCAATACAAGCCGAAACATCGTACCCTCATAAGAATATTTCCGACCCTCGAGGGTTTGCATCCCGATCATGTTTGCCAGTCGGTTAGATTACATAATCAGACAATGCCGTCACGGACCCGCCTCGGGTGGTCGATTGCCAGAAACTGCGACGACAGGTTGGTCAAGTCCAGCCTTCAACGTCGAACAGGCCAACGAACATAATTGCGTAGTTTTGCACCAGATGTTCTTGCTGCGATAGCAGACAACGAGCACGTTGCTCCGTAACGCAACCCTGCAAATCCGCCCAGCATGCGCGAGTTTATGAGCTACGTGCAGAGCGCGTTCTACGAGGCGACTGGCTGGAACCGCGACAACTCGTACTCGTCGCTCAACGCAACTGCAGATGGTACGTTGGACGTTGGCTCAAAGAATCTGCTCTGTTGAAGATGAATGAATTGCTGACTCCCATGCTACTGGTAGCACTCCTTAACTTCCCGACACCGCAAGGCCTCCGCCTCACCCTCTCCTCTCTCGCGACCCCTCACTTTGCGACGTCGTACCAGCTTGGTTCCGTAGGTGTCGTCGACGGCTCTATCTCGTACTTGTACTCATCTGTACCCCTCCGCGCAAACCTCACACCGCAATCTGATGCCATTCCGTTGCCGGCGCTGCTGCGCTCCTACCGCCCGCTCGCCGACCTCCCGCCCCGAACCGATCGGAGACCATATCCCCTCCTCAGCCCGGCCGCCGCCTCGCTGCTTTACGGCCGTCTCTACCTCCCCGAGTCCATGCTTGAAGCGCTTGTTGTCAAACGAGTCTCTCCCGCGCTGCAGCTTCAACTCAGCGCTGTGTCGGGCAAGTTTCTGCGCAACGGCGGTACGCTTTTAGGATTGGCTCAATATGATGTTGGCCGGTACGCTGTTGAGGGTCTCGCGTCGTCGGATGGTGGCCTTCTGGGCTTTCGAGGCGTCTACAACTTTGGCGGGGATGCAGAGAATAACCAGCCTTCACAGTCACGGTCGACCGGCCGGCTGAACGGGAAGCCGATCGGGTTCGGCGACGACGCGAAGGAGCGCATCTACGGGCGATTCAGCGCCGGCGGGGAGATATACTACGGCACACTGAACAAGTCTGGCGGCGTCAGCTTCGGGGGTCGCTTCGCCACTTTACCAGAGCACCGAGGGACACCCTTGACGGCGACGCTGACGCTAAACCCCCTGATGGGTAGCATCAGCGCCAGCTACGCTGTTGTGGCGGGCAAACACTGCAGCCTCGCGACGCGTATGGACTTCAACGTGTACAGCTACGAGAGTGACTGGTCCGTGGGCATGGAGCTGTGGCGCAAGAACCTGACCCGCAACATTGAGCCCGCGCTCTCGGCCGAGAGCTTTGTCAAGAAGGAGCGGAGTTTCCAGGCGAAACTGGAGTGGAGGCTAGACGAACCCGGGATCCAACACGAACCTGAGAAGCCGAGGTCCGTCGTCGTTGAGGAGGAACGGAAGGGGAAGCCGAAGGAGCGCAGTTTTCAGGCGAAGATGGAGTGGAGATTGGACGATCCTGCGCTTGATGGGACGAATTCGGCGGATGCCGGCACGGCGCAGGCGAAGGGTGTAGACGAATACGGCAGTGTCATCAAGGCACGGCTGGACCAGAACATGAAGATTGGGGTCCTGTGGGAGGGCAGGGTCAAGTCTCTCCTGTTCAGCCTCGGTAGCGCTATCGACTTGCGCAAGCTTGATTCGCCGTTCCGCACAATAGGAGTGGAAATCCAGTTCTCGTCATGAATGGACTGCGACATTGGAAACCCACCGGCAATCTTCTCGGTACAACGCTAGGCCCGAGGTCTCGGTCACAACTTCAGGCAGTTGGATCGCAGCATGACTCCCCGGCAATCTCCTGTAGGGTAGCACGACCGACAACGGTGAGATTCGATACCGGCGTCGCGGCTATGGGTATCTTAGGCGCAACCCGAAGTGACGCCGCAGCTATTGATGCATGATGGCGTCGGGAGAGCCGTGGCGGTTGCATGAAGTGGAATAGAAGACTGCAACGTCGCTTGTGCTGTTAATCACCCCAGGGAAGCCACGCCGAGAGGAATCAAGGGGTAAGGCCGAAAGCAGGTGGAGGGATGGCCCGCATTACGATGCCTCGTGAGGAAAGGAATAGCACAACGTCCAGGTTATTCTCCGTGACAGAGCCATTGACGGAAGCGAGCGGCCGGCTTGGCTAAAGCTTGACTAGCACGACATGGCTTGGCCAAGCTTTCTTGGCGATGAGATGAACAACGACGAAGGACGTCATGCGTCAACATCAGGATATCAAAGGCGATCAACTACAGGGCTCATAGGTGTCTTCTGTCTTTGACAATGTCATCTTGGATGGCTGAACCAACTGCCACGAACGTTGTACAATTTTTGGGAGTCGTGTAGGGGCAGCATCCCCGATTTTGGCTTCGCAGCATCGATAATAGCAGATTCTTCAAACTTTATTCTAAGTAGGGCCGAGTTGTGAAATCCCACGGAGTACCCGATGTCAGTGAGGCTGCCGCTATATTCGTGCCAGCCTATGCATGTCAAATGACTGCTTGACACCAGTCATTCGGTCACGCAGCGGAAAAGTCGTAGTTATGACTAAATCAACTCGAGACTCAGCTGCGCGCTGCGTCTGCGACATCAGACTGAGGACCTTGATGGCTCACCTAGTGCGGAGAACCTTGATGGCCACCTAGACAGCCAATAGCAGGTCGCACAATCGGGGAACAGAATCTGGTGGCGTGGGGCAGCCGTGGGCTAGCTCGACGGACCAGGGATGGGCCCAGTTCAGGCTGCGAGCGAACTGGAAACGAAGCAGCATGTCGGGAGGAATGCGCGCGCCGATTGAGGCTTGAATGGATGTTGAATGCTGTTGGTGTTGTGCTCGACAAAGCAACAGGTGTAGCATGATGGCCCATTCTGGTTACGAGATATGGCCGAGAAAATTGATCATTTGTAGCTATTACAGTTTTTCTTTCGATAATAAACTCTCTACATCTTATTTTTCTCTTCTTTTGTTTTTCGTCTGTCGCTTTGACTTGATGAATGCGGAAGCTGCAAAGGAGATGTTTCTACAGTATCGGTGATAAGAGAAGTGAGGTAAGAACAAGGTGCGGGAGTGGGACCCGAGTCCACGGTTGGGCCATCAAGGTTCTCATTTTCCATTTTGCGCAACCGCCTGTGCCCGTGCCTGCGCCGCTCTGGTCAACAGTTCCCGGTCTGTTGCTGCCAACCTTCGCGGTAGGATAGCAGAATCGAGACCAAACCGCCGAAATTCTCATCAACTTCGGACGACTTTTTCATCTCTGCTAGAGACCATCGACACCGACCGAAGACCTAGAGTTCGGCTCTTCTTTCCTCAGCTGCCTTAATTCCTTGTCATAATTCTGCCTGCCACCTCTGGACCCCGCGAGCACATCAGTTGAATAAAAACAATTGATACACCCACATTGACGTTCCCCTTCCTTCACGTTCACGCATCCAGAGAACCACAGAAAATCGGCCTAGTCGACGAAACAAGATACTCTTTCCCTCATCTGCAAGGTGCCGGGTTTCCGACCCTTTTGTGGTTCCTCCGTCCTCGTCGTCGAGTCCCCTTGTGCTTAAGCGGGGGGTCCCTCCGTCCTTCTTATGCCCTCCTAAACCCCGGCCGCGACCGACCATCCGGGTTCTCGACATCTCTTCCCTCGCTGCACACTACCGCCCACCTCTCGAATCCTCGAAGGTTTCGCATTCTTCCTCGCTTCCTCGCGTCGATAAACCCCCCTGCTCTTGGCACATCTTATATACTGCCCAGCGCCTGTCCCAGAGCCTCACTTCTCCCCATCTACGAAGACGCCAAGCTGCGAGCCAAGACCTGCGAGGATCCATTTCCAAGAGCCTTCCCACCCTGCGACCTGCGATTGACCGCTCCCGCCCCCTAGTCGCTGCGGCTCTTCGACTAATCCGGCATTTCTGTGTCACACTGGCGCACGCGCACTTGGCCGGCATTCGAATAATCGTCTCCCGGACGTACAGGTTCCAAAGCTGTCCCCTGCCGGCATACCGTCGCTCTCGCCAATAGAGTAATACTACGACGTTCAGCGTGTGTGTCTCTATTGCGACGACTCGTCCCTCAGGGTGCTTACCAGTCTCCGAACACTATTCGCTGGAGATCAACACTCGCTAGAGTCTTAAAGCATACCTCCGTCGTATTCCATCGTCACAACACCTGCAAGAATATCAGCAAACATGAATCCTTTGGAGATCTCGGCAGTGAAGCTCCTCGTTCTCCGCCAGGATGAGGGGGCTGGAGCTGAAGAGGCCGTCAACGAATGCGGCGCTGCTGCCGTTGACGTGAGCAACAAGCCGCTGCGTATCGCCTCCATCTTCATCATCCTTGTCGCATCGCTTCTCGGCGGCTTCCTGCCCATTTTCCTGGCCCGGACCACCAGGATGCACGTCCCCAAGATGACCTTTTTCATCTTCAAGTATGTCGGTACAGGTGTCATTATCGCAACCGCTTGGATGCATCTGCTGGCTCCTGGTGTCGAGGCTCTGCACAATGAGTGCTTGGCACCCATGTTGGGAGAGTACGACTGGGCCTTTGCCATCGGCCTGATGACTGTTATGGTCATGTTTTTGATCGAAATGGTGGCATCCAACGTTGCCTCCTCAGCGTTCTCCCATGGCCACGACCACGAGCTGGGCCACGGCCCTATTGCAGTCAAGTCCAAAGACCAAACAACCGACGGGACGAGCGCTAGCGAGGTTTGCCCGCACGACGCAGGTGATGCTGAGAGGGCCACCGGCTTCGTTGACCCCAAGAAGGTGCCCGGACTCCCAGACGATGTCAGCTACCCGCCGGGCGGAAGAGACCACCTTGGCCACGCTCGTGACCACACGGAGGGAGACAGCCATACTGGTCTTGCCGGCCAGCTGATCGCTATCTTCATCCTCGAGTTCGGTGTCGTATTCCACTCTATCTTCATCGGACTTGTCCTCGCCACCAGCGACGAGCTCGTCGTTCTTCTCATCGTCCTTACCTTCCATCAGTTCTTTGAGGGCCTCGGTCTGGGCTCCCGTCTTGCCACTGCCACTTGGCCTTCTCACGGGCGTTGGTGGCCTCACATCCTCGCCATCATCTACGGTCTCTCGACCCCACTTGCCATTGCCGTTGGCATCGCCGCCAAGCCGAACAGTGCCCAGACGCAAACTCTCGTCAACGGAATCTTCGACTCTATCAGCGCCGGTATTCTCATGTACACAGGCCTGGTCGAGTTATTGGCGCACGAGTTCATGTTCAACCCGCAAATGAGAAACTCGCCGCTCAAGGTGCAGCTCTTCGCGTTCGGCTGCGTCGCTCTCGGCGCCGGCGTCATGGCTGTCTTGGCCAACTGGGCTTAGACGTAAAGTGCTGGACTCAATAGCCGTTGTATGGATTAGAATGAACTAGACTTCAAGAGATGGGATATGGGTAACGGAAAAAATGGGTGAGAATGATACCTGGGTCTGTGAGCCTGCCCTATCGCATGGCGTGGAAGATTCACTTCGGAGGCATTTTGGATTTTTGCATGAGGAGAAGTAATGGGCCTTTTGGGAATAGTAATGACATCGATAGAAGGAATCAATGCGATTCGATCGCAAACGCTAGAGTGTATCACTGGTGGCGATGTTGTTGTGTTCATGTTAGCCTGAGAGTCGTGATGCTGAGCAATACTGCATGCAGGTCGGCCTGCGAATGACGTTTCTGCAAGTAGAGAACTCCGAATAGGAGAAAACGGACTTCATAATGAGATCTTTGGAACCGCAATCCAGATGGGATAACATTGAGTGTGATTGATCACCGTGTTGGCCTCAATTCTGTGTCTTGAAGCAAACAATCATGAGAAGCTCACAACCCCTCATTGAGTCTGATATCGAGCCCCACATGAGAGGGGTTCCCACTGGCGTTTGAGTCTGGCGCAGAAACGTCTTAGGTAATCCCGGTGAAGGTCCGGTGGCTTGGTCGAACAGCACAGCCAATAAAAATTTTTACACAGACAGAGTCACGTGATGACCCGCTCCTTCCCAGGGCAGGAAACCCTGCGCCAAGGTTCGCAGTCAACCACCAAAATTTCCCATCGCGAAACGCCGGCCTTTGTAACGATTTTTCTGTTGACCGACCGACCTCATCGCCCAATTTCCATCGCCCAGCGCCCGCACCCAAGTCCGCCCTTCTCCCTCAATACCCGATCAATACCGCAAAAATGGCCGGTGGAATCAACGTCCGCGATGTCGATGTAGGTTAACACCACGCTGCCCAGAGACCTCTCGAAGCAAAATCAAAACTATTTCGAAACCTCGAATTGCGAATCTTCGACTTTTCCGTACCTCCGATGACACCGCGCTGTCGCCTCGAAAGCCTATGAACCATCCTTGTTGTGTTGAGCTCCAGCACCGCCTCTGACGCAACCCCGAAGCTTGATTACAATGAGGAGTTGAAATATACCCCCCATGGTGCATCTTGCGGCTGTCGCGACAATGACACGCAGGGTCAGAAAAGCAGAGAGTTGTCGTGCGAGGGACAGGTTCAGGCTTTCGAGGATAAAGGCAGACCGGCGAGCGGGTACGAGGGAAGAAGAATACAAAACACAATTTGAGGAAACGGAGCAGGCGCGAGGGAGTCGAAAGACTTCTGATGACGGAATCATGCTAATTGGTTGTTTTTCTCCGGGCAGGCGCAGAAGTTCATCAACGCGTATGCCGCTTTCTTGAAGCGTCAGGGCAAGCTGCCCATCCCCGGTATGTCTACTCACTGCAAACGCTGTTGATCAGAGCGCATGGCTAACTTTCACCAGGTTGGGTTGACATCGTCAAGACCGGCCCCGCTAAGGAGCTCCCCCCCCAGAACATTGACTGGTTCTACGTCCGTGCCGCCTCCGTCGCCCGTCACATCTACCTCCGCAAGACCGTCGGTGTCGGCCGTCTCCGCAAGGTCCACGGCTCCGCCAAGAACCGCGGTGTCCGCCCCTCCCACCACGTCGACGCCTCCGGCTCCGTCGACCGCAAGATCGTCCAGGCCCTCGAGAAGATTGGTGTCCTTGAGCAGGACGAGGAGAAGGGTGGCCGCCGCATCACCCAGTCCGGCCAGCGTGACTTGGACCGTAAGTTTGTATGTTCTGCCTCTATCAATATGAGTACTGACCCCCTGCCAGGTATCGCCCAGACCACCGCCGAGGCTGAGGAGGAGGAGGATGACGAGTAAATTATTCCCCCTACGCACAATTTTCTCGAATGAAATGCTGGTGGTAAAATGAGGTTTTCCGGTTCATGGCTACGGCAACAAAAAGGGCATTGGGTTAGGCGTCTGAAAATGGATCACGGGTTTCATGATTGACACATTTGGAACCGCACCCAAATTCAAGTTCCGTCTTCACCTGGTGTTTGTCGTACTCTCTCGACTTGACATGTAGTGCTACGTGCCGTCAAAATCCATGCTCGACCTCAGCCGTCTCTGTCTTGATCATGGCCTCAAAATGACGCTGTGACTTTTTTGTTGCCTGTTTCCTTCAACACCACGCCTGTGATTCACTCGTTTCGCTCAGTATCCTTCTGACTCGTACAATCGAACCATCATCACCTTAGCTGTTGAGGCATACCGACAAGTGTCATCACATCACCGCATCGCTACACTTGGAGCCTTCCACTTTCAAGACCGTTCCTTCCTTTCCACTACTGCGCTGTGACTTTTCTTATTTCAAACCCTGTGTTGCTTGATTTTCTCACTTCTTCGCTCCTCTATTACTCGTCCGCCTTCGTCAACGCGTCGCGCGTCAAGCAAACGCTTGCTCTTCCACTCAAGACACCACAACTTTGTCAAGGTGGGAAATTCGCTCTTCTATTCCAGAAAAGGCGCGCCATCTTATCTCCAACTACCACACCTCTACTGGGCTGAGAGAGCACACACTCTCACCTGCCTCCTTCAAGCCTTAACACAGTCGCTCACTCAACAACCCCTCTCCCGCCAAACATAGCCCGGCCAGGTGAAAATCATCACATCCGGTTTAAAATTCTCTCCCTTCCTTTTTCAGCACCCTTCTTGTTCTCACAGAACCGCAACTTTCCGTCGTCGACCACTCTCATTCAGTTTCACGATTTGATTGTTGTCTCAGCTTCAATTCACTCTACTTCTCAAGGCAAATTGGATACGTTCCTTTACCTTCGACTTTACTGTCTGCTTCAACCCCACTCCATCTCTTCGATCACAACCTCTTTTATTCTCCCAAGATCGTCTCTTACGGCGCTCATCTCTTAATCCCTCGAAATACCCATACTTTGGGGCAGGTACGTCACTCACCTTGAATCGCACCTTCACTACCAACATGCTGTTTTGTACCATTTCACTGGCTGTCAAGTCGCTCTTTCTCTTCACTTTCTACTTATCACATTTGGAACTCATCGCTAAGCCACCCGCCATCAGTTACAAATCGTGACTGAGAGATATCTGTTATTGTCTCATCACATTCGTACACTGAAGGTACCACTGCCCGTCGTATCTTGTCAATCGCTTTGGTTCTGAGAGGAGCGTCGCGATGACGAAAATGCCCGATTCCCGTTCCGCGGAGTCGGCTGCCACCGAGTCCATGCGCGCGACATCGGCAGATACGCTCGCATATCAACGTCCACCAATTCAGCTAGAATTGATGGAGCACGATATTCCATTCCCGAGTATTGAGCATACTTACACTGAGGTTCCGAACGAAGTGCTGTCTACCAACAAAGCCCCTGCCTCCGCCGACAAGGGTATCAAGATTGAGGAAGAGAGCCCGGCCCCCGATCCTACTGGCATTGATGACATCGTCGCTTTTGAGAAGCCTTCCGACAAAATATTCTTTCTCAAACGATTTATCAGCGGCCATCCCCGCCTTGATGTTCTCCTTGAGGTTGGAGCGGGCCAACTCCATCCCAGCGCGGACAATGAGGCTGAGTTCGCCGTTTGGGAAGCCAGTGACAATCTTTACATCTACCGAACAGCTGGTCCTGACATCAAAGTCCTCCAGTCCATGGGCAGGGTCGAATACACGGCCAATGGCATAACAATGGCGCATCTCAAACACAGCTTCGGTCAAAAGACGTGCGGGTTTGTTGGTATGCGCGACGCTCACGGGCAGCTATGTATGCTCAAGTTGGCTATCAGCGGAACATCGTTCCACCCACACCGAAACGAAGACAAGAGCGATTTTGTGTTTCATGCCAAGTGGACGGCTAGGGTCAAGAACCTCGCAAAAGAGATGGGGATCAACTTGAAGACGATATATGATGGACACGGACGGAAGACATTGGCAGAGAATGTCGGAAACTGGAGGGCTGGTCACGTCGAGAAGAAGTTATCCACACACATCGTATGGACTTTCTTGGCGATGTACGGCATGAAGGTCAAGACGGGTAAGGTTTCTCAGAAAGACCTCCGCCAACTCCGACGACGCCTGCGAGAGGAGGGTGTTCAACCCAAATTTGAGATTCATCTCAGCCGCGGGCCATGTGGCACCCCTCAGCGTCCAGGCCGGTGCGTGCCGTTCGTTCGGAGACTTGCACAGATCACAGGCATCCGGTTTACGATTCACTCCTAGGAGGAGAACATCATACTTGATGGCTCGATTCCGCCCAAAGCCCCGCCTAGAAAAGTTGATTTAACAGGGCACCGACAGAGAGCAGACACTACCTGCGCCTATGACAGTGAGGCGGAAGAGCTAGATTCGTTCGTCGAGGAGGTTGAGGGCCAGGCGAACATCGTCTATGACGGCTTCGAGGAAGACGAGCGCCACCCACAAACCAATGATTCACATCAAGGTGGGACCAACGAAGCATTTCAATCCAGCGGCTCGTCTCCGCTCCCCCAGCTCAAAATCTCGGCCAAGGTGGCACGACGATTTGGCAGGTCCCTTCGCAAGTTTAAGCGTCTCACCGACGATATTACGAAGCCTTACCCTCCTACTCCGGTTACCGAGGAAGAGTTTTTGCAGATGAATCCGTACGAGCAAGCGTCTTCTCAAAGCCGTTTCTGGGAGGATTCTGGGCCCCCGTTCAGCGATCGACAGCGACGATTAGCGGCTCTCGAGGAAGGAAGGGATCGCCGGGCTCGTAAACATGAGATAAGACGACGACGCGCGGCTGCAACAGTCCACGAAGCCACACAACACTCCACAGGTAAGATTGATGTTCAAAACCACACGCTCGGCTGTTGGCTAACAACGTGCTGGGAAAGAAATGTCTGCACTCGCGAGTCGCTTGGGCAATCTTCTCAATTCGAGCCGGCGACTGCGATGAGGACGTTGACAATGTGAAGGATCGAAATTGTTTCGAACCTTAGTATATTGAGGATCGAGTTGCCGGATACGACAACAGAGTGTGTTTGTTGCGGAAAGGTACACAACTCGATAAAGATTTATGGTCCTAACTGGAGTTCGCAATAAGTGGGTTGGTTGGTTTCCTCTTTCCACAAGTTCATTAGTCCGGGGCGGCTATCCTGCCCTTAGTCCACGCGGCTCTCTGTCCGGTTAAGCTGAATATGGAAGCATCAAGCCGTTGGGGATAGGCTGGCTGAAGATTAGCACGTTGTACAGACTTGGCTCTACATTAGATACACGTTGAGAGAATATGAAACCATTCAGATTGCACATTGTTTCCGAAACCCCGAGGTTAAATCACCATTTGACTTTTAAAACTCTGTGTCTATGGAACGACACGGCTGTCTGGTTCTTTCTTTGCTTGGTGCGGAAGCCGAACACTTCGGCTGGTCACTAAGGTTATGAAATCTAGGATTAGGTGAAGCAGTGACTGGCGGGTGTTGTCTTCACTTTTGATGTGGGCTGCGTGCGATTCCCTCTTAGATCCTCTGGTTTCTCAAATCAGTTATGCACTAGCCTGAGGTAGGGTCAACTGGTCCGGCAATGAGTTACATTCTGGTAATTATGCCAACTGTGACCACCTTGTGTTGGCTCACAGAGATCGGACCAGCCTGATGCAAGGGGGAGAACTAGGTGTGCTTTAAGAAGCCTCTATAATTACGCTCAAGATTGACAAAGAGGCTTCTGTAACCAAAAGCCTGTACAATAACGGTTAGTTGGTCATGCTGAAGGGGGTCAACACTTCTAGCGGCCGTCCAGCATTGCTATGCACTACGAGGCGTCATCCCGGTAGATCTTGGAGGGACCGGGGAACTAAGACATATGGGGGAAAACAGAGACGACAGTAACACTGATTAGCAAGGATTGTATTTCCTTCAAAGCACCCACAAACAGGATTCAATCTAGCCCACTGGATCGAGACCTCAATGTATCAGACCCAATCACAAAAACAGATTCCACAAATCCGGTCAACACTTGTAAAGAATCTCATTACTCGCTACAAATGCTTCCTGCTTTGTCAGTTACACACTCTTCAGGCGTGAAAATGACTGTTATATATGATATCAACGGCAAACCTCGGCATTGCTGGGGAGGCATCCTACTCTCAGTGGTGGTTGAAGAATTATCAGAGATGCTTGAGCGTTGCCCCTCAACAAATTGAGTAAGTTCATGTAGTCATTTCTGATGAAGCTCCTGCTTTTCCTTGAGATGCTCGACGTTGTCAAGAGCCTCTTATCTATTCGATCATCTGCGCTGGACGGGCTTCGGTCGGAGGCTGCGACTTCGAAGCAAAAACATTTGGAAGTTTTTGCAAGACGTTGTCTTCAATGACTCGATGGAAATCGTGAATCATTAATTACCAGAAGAGCGAGCTATTGGGGTTGGGGAAGGTTAGCAGTCGAAGGATTGAGAGTACAAGAAGGCTACGACGTAAACGGCATACACCTGATAGTGCGCTTGCAAGTAGTCGATGGCCAATTTACTGGCAATTCGACCAAGGTCTGTGTCAATCTCGATAGTGATTTCATGGACGAGACGTGAGATCCGGTCTGGAGCCATGATGACAGGAGTTGACCTTTGAGGGGTTCAAGAACCTCCTCCAAGTGCTTTTGGGCACGAGCCTTTTTGCGGCCGAGTCGAATCTGTCGAACAGTTTCAGTAACAGAATGGCTGTTAATGCGCCAGCGCGAGCTTGAGGAGTTCAGTTGCTGGTGAATCTCCTTGTCGACGTCGGTCCTGAGACCTTCGAGAAAGGGATATATTTTCGAGAAAACCTCGGCTTTCGCATTCAGCGATACGATGTGAGAAACGATGCTCTCCATTGTTTCGCGAGCAGCCTAAAGGATATTGGAGTGATTCCTTCATATAGGCTTCCAAGGTTGGCACTGTACTGCAAGTAGCTCGTAAATGACCTGAAGAGTGAGTGTTCCAGGGGCTCCACGAGCCCTGCCTCTCTTCACGGCTTCGTCAACCCTCTGGACAAAGTCCCGCCGATGAACACCATCAATAGCGTCATCTGAGGTTTGGAAATCAACAACCGGTACCGCATGTCCGCCTTCGGACATTCTTCTTCCAAAGGTTTTGAGCAAGTCCAGAATAACAGTGCGAAGTTGAGGTTGATTGCAATCCGTGATTGCTGACGTATTTTTGCTGAAGAAAGGATGGGCGTCATTCCCGTCCACTGCGTCGTGCGCCAATCCCGACGAGGCTTTGTCTGT
Source organism: Colletotrichum incanum (assembly GCA_001625285.1). Lineage (NCBI taxonomy): Eukaryota > Fungi > Ascomycota > Sordariomycetes > Glomerellales > Glomerellaceae > Colletotrichum > Colletotrichum incanum. The sequence goes on along the minus strand of LFIW01002528.1, from coordinate 38,394 downwards.
TTCTGTTACCTCGTTTCTTTCCATGACCCACGATTTGCTGCTGAGAGAATTCAGCATGCCATTGATGATAGCCAGTTGAAAATCGATGCTATCTTTCACGTCGTGGAGTTGCGATTATGCGTCGTCTTCAAACACGGCCGAGAGGTGGTTCTTGACGGCCAAGAACCCAAAATTTGAGACACCAATCAGTTCCATAAGCCGAGATGTCTTATCGGAGCATTCAAATCCCTTACCACTCAACTCCAGCATTGAGTGTCAGCTCATTTGACAGTCGTAATACTTGAGTCAAACAAGAAATTCCAGCAGTGTCATAACGCCAAGAGCAGCTTTTCCTCCGAAGATGAGGTCGCACGATTCCAAAAGTGCGCTCTCCATTGGGGTTGACTTGCCAGATTAATCCAAGTAGGCTCATACAGGTTTCAACTCGCAATTTGGACAAGCAACCACAAGTGTAAGGTTTCGTGGGTTTTTGGTGTTCCCAAGAACCTTCTTCTTGACGATGTTGGAGTAAGCAGCCGGATTAGATTTAAGCTCATCGTTGAGCAAGGGTGGAAGAGTGATGATTGACAAGAGTGGCACACCCACCTTGCAAAATTCAACTCGGATAACATAATCCACGATTATTCACGTCGCGGAAGTGAACGACATAATGGTTTCCTTCGCTGCATTTACAGCAACGTCCAGATCTAGTGCCCACGACAGGTGATCGGTTACACCTCGGTCGATGAAGTTCAGTAAAATTGCTTTTTCTTCATCTGACCGTTGAGATTGCGGGATCATAGTTATAATTGAGCTGCTGCAACTATTGGAATTGCGTTCAGGAGGAGGGCGAAAGACGATCTCGAGAATGAAGTAACAGTCGAAGCGCTCATTTCCCAGACTGGCGTTTATCCCGGTCAAATCCTATAATGGGCCATAACTACAAGCATCAGCGATTTTCTGCCTGCAAATAATAACCCGAGGCAGATCAGTGTGATCACCGAGTCCTTGTAGCCGAAGTGTGTTGATGACATCAGAGTACACGTGAGACTCCTTCAGATGGGACGTCATGTTCAACACCGCGGACGGTTACAACAAGGTCAAAGTGAGAAATAAAAAGTAGAAGGGGCCCGGGAGAACTGTGCAAGAATTTGGCTTACGGGTGAGAAATGATTTGCCCTAACGAACAAAGCCCATTCAATGAGGCAAAAAGCGAAGACAATAATGAAAAGAACCAAAGAGTTGAACTTTAAATAAGCCTTGTGGTAGAAGTAGAGCTACAAGTCTGTATTAAGTTTGTTGAGACACGAGAGAGCTAACAACTGCCCATATTAGGTACGTCCATACCAGTCTTCGCAATGTCCTAAAAGTTAATCTTCAGGTTTGGTAGTTGAGTTGGTATGCTATGAGTTCAACGCGATTAGGTAAAGAATGGTGTAGATTTCAGAGCATCGCATTCAACCAGGTAATATGAAATACGCGGTCCATAGTTTCGAGTTGCTCAAACGTCACTTTTAAATCGTCACATAGAACGTTCCCTTCACGTTCAACTGACGGATAGGTGAAGAGAATGACCGCTGAAGCTGCGGATTGAGAACTCTTCTTCATTGGTATTTGAGCTGGTGTCCCAAACTGGATAAACACGGGTCCCTTAGCAGAGACTGTCAGAATGTAAAAGACAAAGCGAAGTAAGCAGCAATGACACGTGTTTCACTTGGTTGGCGGGATCTAGAGCCTTCTTTTGGAGAATCGCTTCATGATAGACTAGATAGATAGGGTTGGAAGTTCGTTGTCAGCTATACAAATGCTTCTTTGGCCGTCTTCTTCGAAATGACAGAGGCCCTGCAACTCGGTCTTGGGAAGCCAGCACTATTTAAAATCTTCAGGGTAGAGCGCAAAGTATCGATAGACCAATTCATATAAGTATTGAGGGTCTCCAGTGCTGCGTAGGCCCTGTGGCTTCCCTATTCATGGAATTTTCATACTAATCAAGGTGCGAGGGTCCTTGACAAGTGCAGAGTTTACAAAATGCCACCAGAAGGTTCAGCTGCGGGACTACACTCTGTTGACAAAGGGTTGTTTGATTGTAAGTGAGAAAGAAAGGAAAAGGGAGGAGGAGACAATTTAGCCTAACCTAGGCCCTTCTGAGACGAAGCCTCCATCAAATGCTCGGTAGAACCGGGAATGCAGTGAAGATGGAAGAGGTATGCACCGAGAGGGTGGAGATGTCTTGGCATTATATTGTAATGGCTTCCAGAAACATTCTCATTGTGTTTGTGCGATGGAGATTATCTTTTGTCGCTCCTTTCCTATGAATAGCTCAGCGAATAGTCTACAAGGAACCCAGCAGCGACAGAAAGACACAACAATCTGCAAGATTGCAGGCTTATAATCCTGTCTATGCCTCACTTCCGCCCATAAAACAACTTGTGACACGCATCCTCGGCAGGTTACACGATGAACACGAGCCTAAAAGACTTGCGCATGCCCGTCAGTTGGAAGTGTCTCCTGTCATGCTTGAGGCCCAGGCCAATACTTCCTACCCGTCTTGGCAACCTCCACAAACCAGCCCACAGTTCCAAGGCGCGTAAGCTAACTGGTCAGCTCGTGAAGTACTGGTAAACATTGCCCAGGAAACCCCTACGTAATGCCTAGGGCTGTAGCTCCTCCGCGCGACGTCATTAGCTGGACTCATGCAACTAGTGCCACATTTAATCTGCTGCCTTGGACCGTCGCAGGGGCTGTTAGCAACTATCTTGGCCTCTCTCCTTGGGGGCGACCAATAACCCAATCGAAGTGAGCAGCTCGAATCCTGTGCATCCTACGGACCCTTCCCTACTCCCGAAGCCATTGAAATACTGCCAAGCCAAGTTGACGGTTGTACCGTAAATAGTGACTTTCCAACAATGCATTCACGGGCGAAGGCGTGAGAAGGACAAAAGAGAGAAAATGGCAATCAAATTGAGCAACCTTTGCATGGCAGGTCGACGACAAAGTTGGAAGAGACACCACGTCCCCATGCCCGCCAAGACGCGCCAAGACCGCCCGACTTTGCGCGCTGTTTATCGCCTCAGCCCGGGGACTTTCGTAGGCCTGTTGGGACCACAGAAGGATGAGCCGCTAACCAAACAATGTCGCGGGTTGTCTTGGACGTGTCGTAAACATAAAGGCGGCTGACCCATTCAATGGTAAAAGAATGTCGAGGAACGTTCAGCTTTGAGCTCATTCCACAACCTCGTATCGCCCTTCATCCCAATGGTCCATCTTACTTCGGCCCTTGCGCGGACTCTAGCCCTTGCCGGCATTGCCGTCGCCGCCCCGGCTCTCTCTACCCCGTTCCGGAGACAAACCTCGGGCAACGATGCCTGTGCCGAGATCGGCCGAGTTTACGATGAAGCCGCATTGGCAAACGCAACAAGTACGCTTAGTCGATGTTTTCACCCGATTAAACGAGCGGGCATTGAGGGTCGAACCCACTCAAGATATTTGCTAACAATTCATACAGGTAACGTAGTGGTGAAGCCCTCAATAGCATACCAATGCTTGAGATCGATCCCGGTAGATGTTGAAAGAGATGTTGCGCTTATCAAATATCTTCGGCCATGGCTCGAGTTCCAAAGCACGATAAGCATTCTTCCCGATCCACCAGAGGAGTACCTGTATCCAGGAGTCGACATTTTTGGCGGGTTTGACAACATCACCCAGTCTCTCGAAAACGATGGATACGAATCGCAGCTTGACTTCGCAGTGGACTTGTACAGGCTGATCAACGTCAAGCCTCGCGATGGACACTTGTCATGGTCGCCTGCTCTAGGGGTATTGATCAGCTTCTCAACCACAGCCTTGTTTATTTCAATTTCAGAGGACGGTGTTCAGACACCCAAGATCTACCTTTATTGTGAGACTGGTGAACTCTTTGGGTGATGCACATACTAACGTGATTCCAGCCGACTACGAGCGAAGCCTACAGCAAGGATACAATGCATCCGAGGTCAAATCCTTCGAAAATTCGCCAATCGTCGACTACCTGCAGCAGCGATCAGTTGACAACTCACGGGACCAGGACCCTGATGCAGCATACAACGAGCAGCTTTACAGCGCAGCCTTAGCCAACGTTCTCGAGACTACCAGTGCGGGTAGATATCTCCACACTACTCTTTCGGATGAGAGTGTCATCGAATTTACTAACGGTACCGAGGTGACCGTCGTCAACACTGCCCGAATCGTTGCCAACTTCTCAGGCATCGACTCCGGCAGCGCCGTTCACGACCGCTTCGAGGTCCCTGGAGACGACGGCAAGGCAGAAGTGACACTAAATTCTACTTCAAGGGATTTTGCTCCCGAACTAGAGGGTTACCCGACGCCTTTTGTGATCCACGAGGACAGGTATATCAGCGGTTATCTCTTCAACGAGTCAACCTTGGAAGACACAGCCGTCCTAGCCGTCAATATCTTTACCTCACAGAACAACAGCAGATCTGGATCCCGAACAGTCCTTGAGGAGATCATGGACGACCCCATCGAGTTCATCAGAGTTACCAACGACTTTGTCGAAACCAGCAGGAGGCAGGAGAAGTCCAAGCTAATCATCGATTTGCAGGGCAATGGTGGCGGCCTGGTGGCCAACGCTGTAGCACTGTATGCGACACTATTCCCCGAGGCTGGTAAGGACGCTCACATGAACATGCGTGTTCGCGCCCACGCTGCTCTCAACTGGGTTGGCACAACAGCGGAGAATTTTGGCACCGATTTGCAGATTCTCCCTTACCCAATTGGCTTCAACGGCTTCATTGACGAAGACCTGAAGAACTTTACCAACTGGGAGGACTTCTATGGCTCGGAAAGGATTGGCGACGACGAGTATACCAATATTGTGCAGCCAATGGAGGTGGCCTACGCGCGCACCGGACTTCCTGGTGTCTTTGAGATCCCAGAGCCATGGTTCAAGCCCGAGGACACAGTCATCGTCACTGATGGCCACTGTGCATCAGCCTGCGCCTATGTCGTAGGCATGATGACCCGCGAGCTCGGTATTCAGGTCGTCGCCATGGGTGGTCGCCCTATCGATGCGCCCATGCAAGCCGTGGGAGGCACCAAGGGCGGTCCCGTCATCACGCTGAAGCCGTACCAGCTACTATACCCCGCGCTCGGCACCTTCGTCTCGCCGCCTGAGGATGTTGACATGACGCCCTTCGCCGAGCCGGAACCACCGCTGGCTGGTACGCCCACAGAGACGTGGACCATCAATTCGGCCAATATCTACCTGGATGACGACCTCGATGGTACTCCGGTGCAATTCAGATACGAAGCGGCGAACTGCAAGCTGTACTACACTTGGGACACTCTGACGAATATGACCAACCTGTGGGCTGCGGTGGCAGACGTGAAGTGGAACGGAGGCAAGTGTGTGTCGGGCTCGACCACGAATGACAATGATACAATGGGCTCATCTACGCCTGAGTACTCGGACAAGGTTGTGTCGAACTTCAAGTGGGCTGCCGGTCCTGGTGATGTGATTGAGGGAGAAAGGTCCGAAAACGGCGGCGGCGGTGGTAATGTTACCGGCGATGAGAATGATGGCAGTGGCGGGGATGAGAACGCTGCCGGCTCGCTTCAAGCTGGCGGAGGCCTGTTGTCTTTCTTAATGTTCGCGGTTGTGTTAGCGTTCATTATGTAATACCTCACGAGAGACATAGAGGTGTACTTATGATTGTTTCGATTCAAAGGAACAGGGTACACTCATAAGAGTTTAACTCAAGAGGCACGAAATTGCTCACTAAAGATCAAGCCACTAGCATGCGTCTAGCTGAAGCACTTCGTCATCGAAAACCCCTCGTTGAGGATGTGACCATCATACCTTTCCACGGACGATCTCTACTCAGCATTATCATGGAGACAGGAGAAACACCTTGCCACGCGATAAAGTCTGGGAGTCTATGACAGCCGAAAGACTCACAAATTCTGCCCTGCCAACGAGACTTTTGAGGTCAGAAGGTCAGTGAGGCGGGTGATCAGAGATTTATGTAAGCAGGAAGACGTTTTATGTACAAGAATTGGGTTGAATTCCACAGTTCAGTTCTTATAGCTCCTTTCTGGCTCAATAAGGAGTCGGATACTGAGGCTTGGACGGATTACAATATCCATTCATGTCGAACAACGAAGCAAGACTATTATCCTAAGACTGAACCAAATCTCTGTCCCAATTATTTCCTTCTCGTTTTGTGGTGACCCTCCTCATCACGCGAATAAAGAGGAGCGAGCGCTCGAATGCCTCTTGGCCCAACCCCAAAAGCGAATGAGGCTAGATGCTACCCAAATCCACAGAAACGCGTCAACTCTTGCATAACCTAGGTAGCCCCCTGTTCAGCTAGGGCAGCTTCTCCCAATACGGTGCTTGACCCGCGACCACTCTCCAGAGCAAAGTCAAAATTATAAACCACTCAAACCCGAAACAATTCGGAATCCCGGCTTTGGTGACCCACCAGTTCGGATCAGGCACGGCGTAACGGCACGCAGGCCTGGCCTGACAGGTCCCCAGAAAGATCGTCCTTATCCAGGCAAAGCCAAGACTTTGACAGCTTCGCCAGAAGAAGCATCTGACATGGTGAAAAGACCGGTTGTTTAACAAAGACCATAAACCTTTCGGTGATTTTGGGTTGTACCGAGACATAGAGTTAACCATTAATTGCGGTTCCAAGGAATCTTGGATTGACACCTCGAAACCTTAACCTACGTCTTAAAATGATCGAATCAAGTCTTGGGAAATGCGCTGATTTCTGGAAAATTAATATATTCACTTAGCCGCAAGGTTCCCGTCTTCGCCCTCGTCCCCTTCCTCCCCGAGAGTCTAACTGACAAAGTCAAATGCACCAGATGAAGCACGAGAAACAATCTAGAACGTCGGCCAAGGAAATGAAGGAGGATTGTTTTAAATGAAGGACGAACTGGCAACATCCCAGTCTCTCTCCCAGATCGTGACGGCTCTAGCCCTTCGCGTCACTGCTCACGCCGGTGTCCCACAGCCATGGGGCGATTCGGCGGAGGCAGTGCCCCACGAAACGCATCCACGCGACAGGGGTCTCGACCTTCACCGTTCCGGCCAGCCGGCACGACGGGCGACCTAGATTACATTGGGACAGTAATTTCGAGTCCAGGAGCAAACCCGATATAAAGACCTCAGCAGATGTTCTCGTCTCATGGTGTTTGTTCTGGCTGTCCATATCGCACCGAATTTCTTCTTCCCCTACCTTTCAGGGCTTTCCACTCTTTTGCATCAACACGTTCGTTTACCCAGTCACTCTTTTGAACTTATACACTCTTTTTTCTGAATCTGGCATTCACCATGAAGGGACTTATCGTCAGTGCCGCTATCGTCGGCGGAGCTATGGCCCAGGTCGGCCCTTACATGCCCTGTGGTGGCAAGGGCTGGACTGGCGCAACGACTTGCGTGTCTGGTTACACGTGCGTCGTTCAGAACGAGTACTACAGCCAGTGTGTCCAAGGAAGCGGCTCCGGCGGTGTCAGTGCGGCTGCGCAGGCCACTACTCTGAGAACATCGACGAGACGGCCTTGTAAGTCTAAAGCGGTGCCCGATAGTGCTGTCGTGTCGCAGGTCCCCACGACGAGCCTTTCATCTTCTTCGACTTCGGCTGCGGCTGTTGTCGTGTCATCTGCGAAGCCCATTGACACCAAATCAGCCACTTCAACATCCGTCCTAGCTACCGCCAGAGTTCCAGTCAAGTCTTCCGCTGCCGCCGCCGCCAACAAGTCTAAGGCTGCTGATATCAAGCCCATCACTGCCGCTGCTGTGCCCTCTACAACTGCCAATACCCCGGTTTCCTCGGTTACTCCCGTTACCACCAAGCCTGCCTCCTCCGTGGCTGCCGCCACTAGCAAGACCTCTGCCCTCGCCGCTTCCGCCTCCACCACTCCCGGCAAGTCCGGCAAGTTCAAGTGGTTCGGAACCAACCAAAGCGGCGCTGAGTTCGGCGCCGGAAACACGCCTGGCACTCTGGGCAAGGACTATACCTTTCCGGACACGGCTAAGATCACCGTCAGATAATTATGACCATTCTACCAGCCTGCATTCTTGACTAACATGTGGTTTAGACCCTCATGAACGATGGGTACACCACTTTCCGAGTCCAATTCCTCATGGAACGTCTGAGCCCTGACAGCCTCACGGGCAAGTTCAACGCCGACTACCTCTCCGGCCTGACCAAAGTCATCGAGCACATCACCTCCGCCGGCGGCAATGCCGTACTCGATCCCCACAACTACGGCCGCTACGGGGGTAGCATCATCACCGACACGGCCGCCTTCAAGACCTTCTTCACCAACCTGGCGACGCAGTTCAAGTCCAACGACAAGGTGATCTTTGACACCAACAACGAATACAACTCGATGGACCAGGATCTCGTCCTGAAGCTGAACCAGGCCGCCATTGATGGAATCCGTGCCGCCGGCTCCGAGCACTGGATCTGGGCCGAGGGCAACTCCTGGAGCGGGGCGCATAGCTGGACCAGCGTCAACGACAACATGAAGGGCCTGACCGACCCGCTCGACAAGACTGTCTACGAAATGCACCAGTACCTCGATGGCGACAGCAGCGGTACCGCTGCCGACTGTGTTTCCACCACGATCGGCGTTGAACGCGTCAAGGACGCCACCGCATGGCTCCGTTCCAACAAGAAGGTCGGTGTTCTCGGCGAGTTCGCCGGCGGCGCCAACGCACAGTGCAAGGAGGCTGTTACCGGTCTGCTTGACTACCTCCAGGAGAACAGCGACGTCTGGCTCGGTGCGACGTGGTGGGCCGCCGGACCGTGGTGGGCTTCTTACATGTACTCGTTCGAGCCGGAGACGGGTGCTGGCTACAGCTACTACAACGAGGTGTTGAAGGCCTACCAGTAGACTCGTATGGGTGGACAGCAGGATGACGGGTTGGTTTCAGAAGAATGATGGTATATCTTGCTATTCCTTCAAGAAGGCAGCACGTATTCTTTCTTCTGTACAAAGTTGCAGGGGTTCTTGGTCTGTCTTCGTCTGGAAGCCCGTCAATTGAATTGCGGCCGAGGACTTATGACTGCTTTCGCATTTTTTCACTTCTTGTACTTGATTTTCAGAGTTGAATTATTTCCGATAACGAGTCTTTGGTGCTGGTGTTGTACTGTGGTGTCTCTCACCAATTACCGGCACATGCCCCACATTTGTCAGCCAGCGGCGTGCATCGATGTTTTCCTACTTTCACAGCGCGGTCGGATTTCTAGGTAGTTCGCCGATTGTCAGACTTTCACAACTTGCCTGATTCCCCCTGTCAATAAGTAGTATGGCAGGACGCTCAACCGAGTAAAATTGCTTTCTCTTTTGCTTTCCTTCTTTTTTTCTTTTTTCCAGTAGTGGACTTGCTATATTGGTCCTAGTCCAGGTGCCATAGAATGCGGCACGACGACCTCAGGGTTTTCAGTGTTGGGCAAGAGTCCTAAAAAGTCTTGTGACGCGGTCAAAAAAAAAGAAAAAAAAGAAAAAGAAAACAAAAAGGCCCTCCAAAACCCGTTATGCGGTGCTGCGGCTTGTAGAACTTTTGGTTGCAGCTTCGGTCAAAGTTCGTGGCCGATGTAACCTGTCGTGGCCGGTGCCAATTAGCTAAACGAACAGACGTTAGCTGTGCATCGAGTGCAATCTCTTTCAAGCCGCGCCTTTCCAGAAGCTCAGCAGCGCATTAGCCTTGCGACGCATCCCGCCAGTCTGGGAACAAGTCATGATGGGTTCAACGACAATCACACACATGGGTGGGGCGATTCCTCATCGCAAGGGCCAACATGGCCTTTGCTGCCTGATGGTGGCTGAGGATCCTTGTCGAAGGCTCTGGAAACTAACTAGAATCAATCTCCAACGTCCGAATCCCTTCAATGTTAGTAGGCAGCAGCCACCCCGCCGAAAGTGGCATAGACAAGGTCAGACAAACATAAATAGCGCGCTGGTTTGCTGTGATATTTCTTCTGGTTTTGGGAAAGCAACGAGATCTCACGTGTTTTACTTTTGGGCACTAAACTTCCCTCGAACCGTTTCGGACTCAGCGCACTGATTACCAAACAATTCCCGAATCCGACGTGGGACATACCTTACGCACATAGCAAAACGACACGGTGTTTCCCCTTTTTCCCCTCGTTCACAATGGTTTTTGGCCGAGTTAACGGAACCCCCGCCCACGGCATGCCGAAAAGCTTCACCGCGCCGCCACCGGCCCCACAGCCGGCGCCGTACACGGCCTATTCCGGTCCGCCGGGCAAGACAAACATCCTCACCCGCCAATTCGCTGCGCTACCCCTCATCGCACTTCTTTACACCGCAGCTGTCCCATTCACACCGGTCGTCTGGGTCCTCAACATTGACGGAAGTTCCCTCTTCGACCGCCTCTTCGCCGGCATAATCATGCTCTCGGCGTGCTACTTCCAATGGCGCATTGCGGGACTCACATCACCCCTCGCCGTCTTCCTTCCGGGGCCTGGCAGCACAAGAATCCGTAACGGACGGGTCGAGCAGGGTTCGAATTTGGGATTCGTCTGGCATCCCAGCAATTACTGGCCGTACGTGATCTGCGAGGCGATGCTCCTGTGCGTCGCTGAGTTTGGGGGCAACGAGCTACTCAGACGGAGCATTGTCTGTGGTGTTATTGCTGGACTATGGCTCGTTGGATATCATGCGACGCCAGAGTCTACGAGGCGCTGGGCCTATGAGAACATCAAGGCCTGGCTGTTTTGGATGGTACTGGACGAGATGATGCGTGTTGGGGGAAGGAGCTACAGTGGACGGCGTCGCAGATGAATACCGATGCTTAATGTACCTGGAGCTGGCTTTGAGAAAGAGACTTATGATGTAATTGGGAAGGGCCATTGCCGAACCGTGCTTGAAGATCGACTGCAAAGGCTCGGTGTACTTCAAGGCTGATACAATATACTTGAAGCAGATTAGGCGCCAATGGGTGGCCCCTGGCTATGTTACAGTGATTCTTTATACGATGTACATGAGGCCTATGTCACTCCTTTGGGCTCAACATGACGCGATGGTACATATCCTGTACTTAGCGTCAGGACAAGCATCCCCCGCTTGGCAAACAACCCCGACCGAAGTTGCCTGTTCCATTGAACACGCAACCCGGGTTGACAGCTAACCATATAAGATGGCTGATGATCTTGGTAGACTACCTCATTCACCTAAAGTTGGCACGCAGGTCGGATCGCTACACCGTTCTGTACACGAGCTGATCTTGACAATTGGGTGTGAATCGATGATATTCCTATACGTAAACGCCAAATCGTATCAAAAATTATTGATCATATCTAGGCTCTTGCGCCACAGTCTCATTGTTGCCAGTTGTCTCACAGAGCTGAACGTCCTGGAACCTTTGAACCAAGTTCTCTGCCTGCGCTGCAGAAGGATCCGTCATGGCCAAGTCCAAGTCCACAACCCAGAAAACCGGCACCAAATCGGAGATCTCATGGTGCTTGCCCCGAAGCTCAAGATCCTTTCTGATTGCCCTCGCCTGCGGGATGTCCATAACACCCTTTTCTAGAGCCATGGACAACAGACTCAGTGTTATTCCTTTGGCCAAACGGAAGCCGGTGTACAGCGTTTGGTAGCAGGTCATACAGAGACGGAAATAAAATCGCCATTCTGGCCCATGTCCAGAAATCTTTGTCTCAGCGAGCATCGCGTTGGCGAGGTAGAGCAGCGCTGAATGCCAAAAGAAGCAGTACGACGACTCTGGATGGTTCTGCCGGTAGAAGAGCACGATTCTCTTCAACTGGTTCACGGATGCTGCGTAGACGGCATCCGGAGTGGCTTCTGTAGACCTGAAGGCATGAAGTCGTTGTCTAGGAGCGCCGTTTTGCCGAAGAAGAGGCCGGAATAGGTCGATAATAGCCAAGTGATAGTAGATACTAGACAATTGTCGCTTTAGTTAAACATCCCAAAGTCTCTTCTATACCGGCGATGGAAGACTCACTGCAAAAGCATGGCGTGATGTGTACATTGGTCACCTTGGGCCATCTCGAGTGGTAAACCATCTGCCCACATCAAGAGCCGTTTGTAAGTCTCCTCAGCAAAGGCTAGAGTTATGGCCTTAGCGTACGGGGTTTGTTCCGCCCCGTACATGACCTGGATCATGTCGTGAACTATCAAGAAGAGGTGGCAGTGCTCCCTCAATAATACGGCATTGTAGATTCGTCTTTGATGATCTTTTGGCATGCCGGGGTCTCTTGTGTCTCGTGCGACATATATGGTACTGTCTGGCGGGGGAACGCGGGGAGGGTGTTCGATTAAGCGCTGGTGGAGATGCATTGAAAAAAAGCTGTCGGAATCATTAGCCTACACACCTCAACACCAAGAGATAGCAGTGCATCCATCCTAGCGTTCCCATCACCAGGGGTTCAAATATGAATAAAATAAAAATAAATAAAAAACGCCCTCCGACATAAGATAGACAAACCCCTTTTCACGGAAAGCAAGCAGGAGGAAAGGGGGTAGGACGGCAAGGGGGCAAAACGGCAGGGGGGAAATGGAAAGCGCATCTGGATCTACGAGTCCAATATTGACGTACGTAAGGCAGGTGAAGAGTACCCAGGCTATCTGATTTTTGGCTCGCCGATGGTCTGCACTGTCGTTGACATCGTTCTCTCGCGTCTGAGAAGGGTCAACGTTGAAAAGCCCAAGCCTGCGAGACATCTCCAAGAGATCGCCCAGAAACTCCACATATTCTGCCCCAGCCCCAAATGAGACTGCGGTAATCGACAAGTACTGTATCGCAGCCACAGTACATACGTGATCTGTGGCTTGAGTTTCCTTGCTGTTTTTCCACAGTTCTTTGGCTTCGTTGTAGAAGGCGTGGCCTATGACTGTAGCCTCCGGCTCAAAGACTGCATATCCCTGCTGCAACGCGGTGAGCCTACACATGTAGTCCAGTCGGGAGGTTGTTCGTTTTGAGAATACTTACACAAGCCCAGGCGAATAACGCGTTGACGAGGATCCGAGAACAGAATTCATTCTGGCCAAGCAGCCCGTCCAGGAGTAGGTCGACCTCGATTAGCGGCATTAACGGATGATCGGCTTCAAGATAGAGCTGCAGGACCGCAATGGAAAATTCGTTGGTGATAGGCACATCTGTCCATTGGCTTATGTCGACACCCAGTAACCTATTATCGTACAGTGTTGATGGTCGGAGTGGCCCAATCATGCTTGATGCGTCTGGGCTTCTCTCTCCGCGTCGATGGCCGTACGGCGAAAGATAGGAACGGCCATCGGCCAAGCCTGTAGTGCTAGATTAGTTCCAAAAGTTAGTGAGGATCTTGTGGGGCACCAAAGACGACCAGCGGCACAAAAGGGCATTTCCCAGCACATTGACCATGCCATTTCACGGTTGGCGGGGGTGGGAAACAGGCCCGTCTGCGCTGCTCAAAGATAGAATCACTCACAGAGTCGGGCCAGTTCCGTCCCAACGAATTTTGCTCGGGAGCAGCAGGAACTCTAAGTCGAGTTTAGATGGCTGGACCGGTGCCCAGGTGGGATAAGCAACGGGGTGCCTCATCATCAACTCGAATTCCAAAGAAGTCTGCGTGGGTGGTAAGATTGCCCTGTTAAGCGCAACTTGCGAAAGCCCTACGTCGTACTTCGGCAGAGCAGAGCTCACCTCGGCTGGTTCGTTGCCGATTCTCAGGAGTTTCAGTGCTTCCAAAACCTCGTCATCCGGCACGCGCTTCAGCATGTCGAGCAACTCTGCCGCTTTGGCATTGTTTAGAGCCTCCTCCTTGTCCACAAGTTGGGTTCCTGGAGGGATGGCTCTCAGAAGCGCATCAGTGATCATTCTGTATTCGCACTTGAGCCCGCGCCGCAGGCATTGTGAGCATTCTGGCTTGCCGTCGCACTGCACAGAGCTAAGTGTCAGTAGCGTCCAGTGCACTAGGCACTCCGTTTCAGCGGCCGTACATGGCCCAAGGCCCGGGAGAGTTTGAATGATTGCGGGTTGGGGTCTGAGAGGGGAAACCCCAAGTTCACTTACGGCATTCTTCTTCTCCCTGCAAAAGTTGCAGGCTTTCGACGTGTACGGACGTCGTCGTTTGCGCCCCTGGGAGTTACCCTCACCGCCGTACGTGGCCTCCAACTCGTGAGGGGGCCGTTGGGTAAGTCGGGGGAGAAGCGGTCGATGCCGTTGACTGTCCAGCGGCATTCGAAGGCGAAGGCCAAATACTGTGTGAATACGTTGCGGGTATCGACCGTGTCCTTCACAAACAGGGTCCTGTGAGTGGTAATGTGAAATTGCGAGAAGAGTTTGAGATTCTGAGCAATTGCTTGCCACGTCGCTGGTTAGTTTTGAGGGCACAGCAAGAAAGAAATTGAACTTTCCGGAGGAAACTACCCGACCGGAGTGCACTCCGGCTCCTCGCCACACATTAGTAGGGGTCTAGAATGTCTCCCTCGACCATGTGGCAACGCTCGGGCCACTGTTGTGTGGCTGACGCCGACTCAAAACCGATGGTAGATCAGGTGCGCTCAACAATTGTATATATATGGATTCGGGAGTGCCGAAGCCGATATGTAATTATCCCAAATACACGCTGAAGCGTGCCACCTAGCTGCTTACATCAGCCGGTGATGTTCCGACCCGAAGCCGGTGTGAGACCCACAAGCCCCATTCTCCCCTACGGGCTTCCCCGCCTTGTATCTCAACGTAATCTGATTCCCCTGACCGCGGCGCAGCGGTCCCAAATTCCCAAGGTACCTCGCTTTTCGCGCTTCCATTTTTCGCCGTGTTCTCGGTTCACTCAAGTATCATACCTAATGAGAATGTATTCAGGCAGGAAAGCAGCTATATGTCAAGCACAGTTGGAGACTTGCATCGACCAGGTGAAGGCTCTCCCAACCGAACTTTCCGAGGGCTGTTGACAAACATCCTATGCGAACGCTGATCGACGCGTCCAAGTGGGCATGGCCGTTTTCCTGAAGGAGCAGGTGTCATCGTACAAAGTGGCCGGCGACCAGATTACAGCGCCTTGGCAAACAACAAGTCACTCTTCTTCCCAGGAAACCCAATGCAATACATCAGACAAGAGTCCAGCAGCATGGAAAGAGATAAGGTTGAAGCGGGGAACGAACCATCATGAGGCCAGAGAAAGCAGGTTGGTGGCACCGTTGTGCTCGCGTCGCGTCTGCTGCAGACATACTTATCCATCGCCAGCCTGCGCCGCCGCCCTTCCCTCTCTCTTCTCCTCCTGTTGATAGTCGTCAGCTGCTGTCTGTGCCTTGTTCGGACGCCAACAACCAACTACCGCATCATCGTCGACGATATGCAGCTTCGAGAGGGGAACAATGGCATCCTAGCCTTCGTGGCGGCAGCCCTTACAGCCCTCGCTGTCGGTCCAGTAGCCGCAGAGTCCTGCAATTCGTACACGCCTTTTGTGCCGATTGACCCTCAGAACTGGGTAAACCCGGACAACATGACCTGGGATGAATGGGTGAAGCCGCCAGGCACGGATTGGTCGAACCCGGCCCGTAAGGGTTCCAGCCGCAACTTCAACATCGCCCTTGTCGTCGTCGACTATCCGGATAGGCCTTTTACCGTCACCCAACCGGCGCACTCGACCATCTTCGACAACCCGCAGCCCGCGGGTGCCGATATTGCTCGGGAAGACGTGCCGACGTTCTATCGCGATTTTCTCAACACACCGAACGAGCTGAATCGTGGCCATACTCTTCATGAGTATTGGATGGAGGACTCAGTTGGTCGGTTCGGGGTCGACCTGACGGCTTTCGGCGCCTATCAGTTATCTGGCAACGGATATCAATATGGCATTGACGGCAGCTTCAACCCTGACGCGTGTCCAAGGGGGGAGAGGTGCGGTCTAAATATCCGCACCGATGCGCTTGCAGCATGGCGCGCTGACGTAGGCAACGCGACGGCCGACGCTTTTGAGCTAGTATTCATTCTGTCTGCTGGCCAAGACGAGTCCTCTACGTGGCAGGAGTTCGGTGAGATGAAGTTCAACGGCCCCGAGGATGTTCCGGACGAGTTCGGTCCCCCGAAGTCTGGGAATAGCTCACTGCCCAATTACGCGCGCACTCGATATGTGCCTTGGACTTCGTGGGCGGCCGCTTCAACCCTTTGGCCCAACGCTGGCGGCGGTTCCTCCACCCAAGGTGAAAGCTCGGGCATGGCCGTCTACGCCCACGAGTTGAGTCACTTGCTTGACATTGGCGACAACTACAACAATCCGTACGGCTTCCCGTTGCGCAGAGCCTACACGGGTCCTTGGTCCATGATGTCGCGTGGCTCGTTCAATGGTCCCGGCGGCCCGCATACTCGCTGGCAGATCCCGGCGCTACAGGGTGCCTCAATGGGATCGCTGCACACTCTGCGCGACAAGTTTCAGCTCGGCTTGATCGACAAGACGGACATTCTGTGGCTGTCCCGCGAGGCTTTGATTACCTCGGGAATCGCCGTTACAAATCTCATAGCCCGTTCTGTTGACCCGGGCGATGGCCTGATGGGTGTCCGCATCATCATGGACGCAGACCGTTCCCCAGCCTGCAACGTCTCGACAGAGGTTCTGTGCGACGGCGGTAGGTGGGACAACTATGACATCGAAGTTGTCGACCGCATGGGTTCCGACTCATTTCAGCCCGACTCTGGTGTCTTGATCAGCAAGTCGAAGAACGTCGATAACCAGCCTTTCCAATGGGTTATCGACGCTAATCCTCAGGACATTGAACTCATCGACTTTTACCGGCCCAATGGCTCCGTCGCTATGATCACCCTTGGCGACTACCGCCAGCTTGCGGATGCCCTCTTTCACGTGGGAACGAATTCAGGCAGTGAATTCGAGTTTATCGATAAACCGAACAGCTTGCACTTTTACATAATTGACCGTCATCGCGATTATGAAGGGATCCTTTCATACACGGTTGCTGTCCGGTCACTTGAAGGCGAGGGCGGCGCAAGCACCCACGACGTGTCTCTGGGAGATGGAGCTGTGACTGACTTGAAGAGCAACACGCCTACCGGCCAAGGAGTGACCTGCTCGTTCCAGCTCACCAACAGTGGCTCTTACGTCGCCGTTGACCCGGATATAGCTCAGCATCCCGAAGACGCGTCCGCGTTCCTGGATTCGGATGTCTACCGGCTGAGCGCCGAGGTCGAAGGCACCGGCTGGCGCGTAGAGCTGCCCAACGCTCTTATCGCGGCGAAGTTTGGGGAAGTCAAGACCGCCAGAGTTTCCGTGGGAGCTATGTCTGACGCGGCGAACTCGGCTGTGGTGACGTTGAAGGCAACTTCAGAGTCTGATCCGTCCGTGGTGGCTTCTGCCCGGTGCCAAGTGACCAAGTCATGATGTCTTGTTTGGCCCTCAATACTTGACACTTTGGCAACAGTTGCAGGTCGCCATTTAATAACTGAACATAATAATCAATTTCACAATGTTCTTATCCAGTCATACCTATTGCTGTCCACAAATTCTACCACAGCATGATTTGCCTTGGTACTAGTTGCGATGCAGTCCCGCAGCGGGGCGCTTAGGGTTGATGGACCCATCCCACGGAGCCAAGTAACAATCAGTCTTGATCAATTCGCCCAGATCGTCTAGTTGGTTAGGATGATACGTTGTGGTTCTTCTATACAGCGATCCGTGTTGACGGCGGTTCGAATCCGCCTCTGGGCATTGACTTCTTTTGTCAATGATCGAGTTGAACTTCCTTTTTGCTGGTTCAGACCTAGATCGCCAATGCCACGTCATTGTTCCACTGTGCTCGATTGTGAGATGTAAAAAGAAAAAGGAAATTATATCACAGGTAAGTAGTGTATTTGAATATCGGAAGTGCCTTATCAAAAAAGAGCGGTTATCCCTAAGTCCGCGGGGCAACCACGTGTGAATGTTTCCATTCGTCAGTGGCGTCAGTAGCGCCTGAAACCTACATGAGTGACATCGATCGAGACAGCTATTCGTCAGATTTCTACCTGCCTGTTTATTCCCCGTTTTATACATGCGGTGAAGTGAACAAAGGTAATTACCGACTTAATGGGGAAAACTACCTCGAGCGGGAGAAGAGTGCTGCCACCTTAGAGTAATGTTTGCGCCTCTGAGATCATCTGTCGAATCAGGATTGACCTGACTGTTAGTTTGCCAGTCTTATTGAGTATTCTGGCCAATGCCTGTTCACTATGTCGCAGTCCTTAGGAGAATTCTCTCCGAAATTGCCCGTTTGTTCTTTTTTATTTTGAGCCATTTATCACACTGTCGACTTGCCTTCGAACATGACCAATGAAATACAAATTTCTCCGAAGATCTGACTGAGCCACTAACTTCTAAATACCGACCACCGACGACCAGTGAGGACGACCTCGATCGGTGACATTCCGCTGGCGTGGATGACGTGCTCATCTCTTGGGTCGCGTCATTATTGCCCGGCCGGGTCCGGCGCCGGCAACGGAGGTTTTGTTGCGTAAATCCTCCGGGCATAACCCCACCAAACCTGTTTCTGCAATATGTTCCGCACTTAGACCAAGTTCTATCTCGGCCGAATCAACAAAATATCGATCATATGGACATTCTACAATGTCGCCAGGCGGTAGTTTCACCTTAATCCCCACGATCGACCTCTCTCTAGCCAACGACCCCGCATCGGAAGCCAGGCTGCTCGACCAACTCCGCCACGCACTCATCAACGTCGGTTTCCTTTACGTTGTGAACCATGGTGTACCCGAAAGCACCGTCTCAAATGTCGTCGAGGCTCTACCAAGGTTGTTTGCGCTGCCAGCGGAGGCAAAGGATGAAATCGCGCTGAAGAATTCCCCGCATTTTCTGGGATACAGCGGTGACGGTTCGGAGACGACAGCGGGGAAAAGTGATCGTAGGGAGCAGGTTGAGTTCGCGACGGAACTTAAGGATGGATGGGAAGCGGGTTTGCCATTGGAAGAACGCTTAAGGGGTCCAAATCAGGTCAGAACTGTGATCACGTCTATGACAACATCGTCTCATTCATTATAGTGGCCGTCGTCATACCCAGAACTTCGCCCGATTATCGAATCGTACATCTCAGAGATGACCCTCCTGGGTGAGCGCTTCCTTCGCCTGGTTGCTAAAGCCCTCTCGCTTCCATCAGAAACCTTCCTCCCCTTCCTTTCAGATCAACACCGCCTCAAACTCGTCCATTACCCTGCTCTCCCGGAGAGCGAAGCGGGCAGCCAAGGTGTCGGTCCGCACAAGGACTCATCCGGGTGGTGGACATTTCTCTTACAGGCCTCTCCGCCACATATCAAGGGACTGCAGGCTCTCAATAAAGACGGCGAATGGATCGACGTACCTGTTCTACCGGGGTCGTTCGTGGTTAACATCGGACAAGCCTTTGAGGTGGTGACTGACGGGGTGTGTAAGGCTACGACGCATCGTGTGCTCTCTGGTTCGTTGGAGAGATTCAGTGTTCCGTTTTTCCAGGGCGTGAGGAGAAATTTGACAAAGAAAGAGGCGGTAGGTTCGTTGAGGGAGCATTTCGGCAAGCCCGAGATTCGGGGTTTGGTGCTGGAATCGAACGAGGGGAGAGATATTGACTCGGCTTTTCTGCACGGAAAATATGATACTTGGGGCGAGAGCCAACTTAGAACGAAGATAAGAAGTCACAGAGACGTCGGGAAGAAGTTCTATGCGGATGTGTTTGACCAATATGTTAACGACGATCAATAGGACGTCATATTTACTGATGCAAAGACTTTCTGAAAAAAAAAAACATGGCATATTTCATACGTGGTGATATCTGTCACCTGCGTTCATTGCTTCTGAACGCGCAAACATCAACCTGAACGCGCAAATTGCTATCCTTAGCCGACTAATCTTGACTATGACGGTACTCGGTTCCCACTCCAGCCGCGGGTTACCTTCTCGCATCAAAGGCTTCAGCAAGCTCTCCCCATAATATACATATAATTGAACAGCCTCACCTTTTCTCCACCCAGTCCGGCCACGGACTTTCATCCCATTTGAGCTACAATTTAGCCATTCTGGTAAGTAGGCAAACTCTACACCTCATTTACCCATTTCTAGAACAACAACCAGCCATATCAAGCTCACATAATACCAATCCCTTGGCGTAGTAGTGTTACCTCGACTAGATCTTAGTAAACATGTTGAAAATGTCAGAAGATTTCAAAAACACCTGACTGTTTCAGTCGCCCCACTTGCTTTAGACCACAGCCATCAATCGCACAAGGATAACGATCTTGTATTAAAAGAAAGTGAAGCAAGAGTAATCGGACTATAGTTAGTCTTGCTTCACTATATCCAACAAAATTCAACATTCTGACAAGAATCACTCGTTTCCTGTCAAGTCACGGTGTTAGAAGCATAATGTTTCAAAACACATGAGTGAACAGATCAGTTAATCTACGCTACGTCATGAACAGCGTAGCTTCTAGTCGACTCAGTCATAGTACTTTGCCTTTACCCCATTAACGATCTCCTGCTCCGAGATTTCACTCCTTGCTTGATTGGTGCGGTTCACCCCAGCCCTTACTCGCGCTTTTACCCACTCACCTGCAGTGATTCCGGCCACCTGTGCATTCTTGTTTGCATCGTATCCCAATCTGTCAAGGACTTTGCTCTGCACGGGTTGTAGCTCAAGGCTGTCTTCGGGACGCACAAAGTAGAGCACCCCCAAACGGTCGATGCCGGCTTGGTCTGGGGGTGGAACCACGACTCGATGGATGCTGCTCTTCAGGAAGCCATTGGTCAGAAACTCCAGCGCGTCTGCCACATTGACAGTAATGCTGCCGTCATATGGCTTGACCCTGTGATTGCACAATGAGTTAGTCGCAGACCTAGTCTAACAAACCCACCAGTACGTATCTAAATGGCGACAAAGTAACTTACCATTTCCAGTTGCCGTCTTTACCTCTCACTTGAAGAGCAGCCACGGGTTGTCGGAAGAGCAATGTTAAGCTGCCAAAGTCGGTGTGACCCTTGACCCAAACGTTGTCCAGCTTGGCATTAGTCTCGGCGTCTCGCGCGTGGTACTTCATATATCTCAGGTGGCAATCTGACAGCGCCTCGTCATAACGGTGGTGAGCAGCAAAATAGTCTTCAGGCAGTTCCAGAATGATGGCAAACAGAGTCAGGAGCTTTTGCACAATATTGCTATGTATGTGACGAGCAAAGCGTTCAATTTCCGCCCTGTTTTCATTGATCACTCCAGGCTGTGGTCGCTCATATACCGGGATGAATTTCGGGATATTGAAGATCTCAGTGTTGTCGAATACTCCAGGGCGCACTTCCTTCTCAACGTCAGCGGGAATTTCCAAACGTCTCCGAGTCAATAACAGCTGACCGGGATACATTCGTTCAAGTCACTTACCCTGAGCCCTAAAGGTTTGTAACCATTGTATCCCCCATTTTCCAGGTCCGCTCGGTACTTAAGCTTCTCTTCTGTGGGCAACTCAAATACGGATTTGCCAATCGCGAACTGGCGGTCAACTTCTTCTTGACGAAGACCGAAGTTGGTTATATAAAAGAAGCCAATGTTTTGAATTGCATCAAAAAGTTGCTCCGCTAAAGCTGCTTTTCCACCGGGCTGTTCAAACTTCGAGAGATCAAGGGTCACCAGGTCGGCCCATTCAACTGCATTGTTTCATAAGTGGCCAAACCGATGAGTTATAGGTAAGGCTTGTTTGACTCACGCTCATGCTTTGTTTCCGGAACCTGTTGGTAGGCAGGCAGTGGCTTGTAATTTTTACTGCCTGCTGCAGTTGAGGCTGTCATTGTTGCCGTTGCCATGATCAAAGTACTCGGAGATGGGCCAGCTTTGTTTGACCAACCAAAGCTTAATTGGAAATCGTGGAATTAGAATAATCTCGCCTGATTCGTCGAAATTGTTTATTCATTGCTCCACTATCACTGTCGCCGTGCGAACTATTTAACACTTTGTGAATATGACACCTCCGGACTCGGATCATTGAAGTGGGATGCGGGTGAGGTAACCGCATCTCGCAATGGCGGGGTCTAATTGCGAATACCAGGATCTTCATCGGACGTCGTCCGCTTCATGCATCCGACGCTCATCTTTGACGGCAAGCGAACGCAATGGCATCTTTGTTCCTCTGATAACCCCCACGGAGGAATCATAAGTAATGAGAGTCCGCGGTGTTATCGCGGAGACTCCTGTGAGAATTGAAACTGCCGTTTGGGATGCAACCAACAGCCCTTGCTTTACCTACAACAGCAAATCAGACCCCTTGCACTCTGTTGAGACCGTTGAGATCGCGATTTTCGAAAATATGGCACAATCTGTATGAGCATGCATGTTCGGCTTATTTCCGCTGGCTTTCGTAAAAAAAGAGACCGATGCGGCGCTTGGCGTTGAACATGCGATCCCCCTTGACTGCGTCAAAATCAGAGGGACAGCACGCTTATTTCTAAGGTGTCTCTGACTGTCAGCTCATGAAACCTGCCCGACTAGCTTACTGTATCGAAGCTTCGAATTGGCTCAATATGGCTAGTCCTAGCCAAATCACGAAACCAGCACAATCATGGCCAAACAACGGCGAGGCCAGCAAAGAAGAGTTGACTTTTGCTCGACGCGGTGAGCAAGTTGACGAGACTACCATCACTAGCGATGTGTCTGGCTATGACGCAGAACGCATGCGGGCTCGATCTCTCTTAACAGCCGAGGAAGAGAAAAGGCTCATGAGACGAGTTGACCTTAGGTAAGTTTCAAACGCAGAATAGTATCGGCCTAAACATGGGAGTTGATAGTCGGAAATGAAACCCGTAGGATCATGACAATCTGTTCTTTGCTCTTCCTCATGAAGAATATTGACGCCGATAACATCTCGAATGCGAGAATCATGAACAAAGAAACACCTAGGAATATTATGACGGAGCTTAATATGACTTCAGACGAGTATAACTTGTTGAATGTCCTGTACTATGTGAGTCCTGTTAGTTAAATAGTGAGAAGTTTAAAAACTAACTTGCCAAGGTTCCCTATATTGTTCTTGAAGCACCCTCAAACCTCCTGTTGAAACGACTGAGACCCAGCGCGTGGCAGTCGAGAATCATGATCTCGTGGGGCATTGCACTGTTGTGCCACGTCCCCGTGACCAACAAGGGTGGCATTTACGCTACCCGTTTTGTACTCGGTGCAGTAAGTGAAGTCTTTAATAATAACTTGTTGTTTTAAAATACTCATACTGCTTAGTTCGAGGCCGGAATGTTTCCAGGAGTTATCTTGCAAATGACGTACTGGTACAGACCAGATGAAATGTCAATTCGTCTTCTATACTTCTGTGAGTGTTTCTCAAAACGAACTGGCGCCGTTGGTCTGACCAAGAATGCAGACGTGCTCGGAAACCTATCCGGAATATTCAGTGGGATTCTTGCCTTTGCTTTTGACACTGTCTCGGGTTCCAAAGGGTTGTCAGGATGGCAATGGTAAGCAATTCATAGCTGGGACTAAACTAGTAACATCATGTGAAGAAGCTCATAGATGTTCGTAGGTTGTTCCTGGTCGAGGGCCTTCTCACACTTGTGCTTGGAGCTGCAGTCTATTTTCTACTTCCTGATTGTAAGTTGAATCGAGCATAAATGCTGCATCACGTGGCTGACGATGATCACTCCTAGTCCCTCCAACGGCGAAGTGGTTGACTGAGAAAGAGAAAGCGTTCATTCAAGCACGTCTTCCGCCTAATGCGCCCAGAGCTGAAGAGATGAACTTCAATTTCAGTGAAATAGTCGATTCGCTAAGAGATCATCGGCTATGGCTTTTTACCCTCATTTGGGCTACTTTCACTGTCGGCACATCTGGTGTGCGGTTCTACCAGCCTACAGTCATTGCCAACCTTGGTTTCACCACCATCGCGAGAGCACAGCTCCTTAACCTACCAATTTCTCTTTTGGCCATATTCGTCATCGGTGTAACAGGCTTCTTCGCCGATAAGGGACTCATACCACGGCCTTTGTACCCTCTCGGTGTTTTTGTCGTCATTTTAGCCTGTTATGGAGTGTTGGTCGCTTATCCCTCTAACGGCGCGGTCTATGCCGCCACCCTCATCGGGAATGCCTTCACCGCGGCATTTTTCCCTCTCATGTGGCCCTGGCGTGTACAGACAACTTCAAGAGCCACCGGTTCCGCATTCAGTATTGGTTTCGTGAACAGTTACGGCCAAATCGGTGGAGCCATCGGTCCACAAATCTTCAGGTCCAAGTACGCTCCGCGTTACCAGACCAGTTTCGCCGCAGCCATGGCATTAGTAGGATGCTGTGCCATAGTCACGCTCATCACCTGGTGGGTTACAAGAAAGTCAGAGTCCGACACCCGTCGGCTGAAGAGGGCGAGAGTCCGCGCCGAGAGAGAAGGTCTTGCAGTTTTAGATGACGTTGTCGACCGAGACTTAAGCAACAAACGGGGCAGCAACGAAGAAAGCGCTTAGTTTAATGCGACAAAGAAGCCAAATAGGTTAGCTAGTCTTGAGGCTATCCAGATAGTTCGTGACGAGTCAGACTGACAGCCGCTGGAGATTGATGTACAATAGTGACTTTTGACATATCATAGTAATCATTTACAAATGCAGATTTAGACGGCATTGCAGGTTGTACCATGCTCAGCGTATAAGGGCCAATGTAGCGAAACACCTTAGATAATTACCTAGCAGCAAAAGATACATAAGCTTTTAGTTTCGTAAAAGCATTATTGCCTGGATATCACTCAGTAACGAGATGTTTTCAGTTACAACTTCTAGTCTAGACCACTCAAATATTTGACGGAAAGACAAGAGAGAGAAACTATAGCTGTGTATTCCTTTCCGAGAGCTCCGAATGGACATGTGCGATCCTTCCATATGATTTGTGCCGGTCATTGAACTGGTATTAATCATGACACACTTGGTTGCCGCATCCCATCGGCACAGTAGAGCCCTTTCTGCTAAGTACTCCACTTGGTGCTCATGGCTTCATTTAATGCTCTCCGGGGGAGCCCAAAACGTATGTTATTCGGTCCCGAAACTGCGGTCTCGGATCCGACAGAAACAATGAATTTCTCTTACGAACTCCACAACCATGAACGCAAAACATCTCAACAAGTGTTCATCACTCCAATATTTACCTACGCAACCGAGAAAAAAGCGTTATTAATAATGACTATCTCGACTGAACCATCCGCTCCTCTCATCGTCGTCGTCGGCGCAACTGGCTTACAAGGTGACAGCGTCATCAACAACTTGGCCGCCTCAGCGAAACCTTACCGCATGCGAGGACTGACCCGAGACCCAATGAAACCAACGTCTAAGGCTTTAGCTGAACGAGGGGTTAAGATTGTTGCTTGCAACCTTTCCGTGGAAAACGTAGCTGGGATTGAGGATGCTTTCCGCAACGCAACTTATGTGTTTGTATGTCACTTGATTCAGTATTTTGCATTCGGCTTGTAATCATCTTCCATTTCTGACTAGGTTTTCAAGATCGTTACGAACTTCTGGGAGCACTTTGACCAGGGCCGTGAAACAGCTGAAGGCAAGGTCATGGTAACCAGTGCCAAGAAAGCTGGCGTCAAATTGCTCCTATTGTCCACCGAGCCGAATGCAACAAAGGCCTCAGGAGGAAAAATCACCAAGCTGTACCATTTCGACTCCAAAGCATTCATTGCTGACCATGCTCGCGAAATTGGGGTTCCGTTTGTGGAAATCGAGGCTGCTGGTTATATAAACAATTTCACCACCTTCATTAGGCCATACCCTGTTGAAAATGGGTCCTACATTTGTCAAGGGTGCCTGGGCTCCCGACACTAAGATGCCACTCATTGACACCTATCATGATTTCGGACGATTTTCTCAGTGGGCGATTGAATCGGAAGAGTTCAACAAAGGGGGTGGAAAAGTCATCTTTGCGTACGCAGAATGGATGGATATGGCGAAGCAGACACAGGTTCTAAGCCAGGTAACAGGGAAAGATATCTCCTACCAGCAGATCACCGAGGAGGAAAGCAGGTCTCTTATGGCTAATGCGGCTATGCCTCCCCATGTCATCGATGACATGATTGATTTGTTCAGATTCCATGAGCAAGCGTGGGAAGCTACTTACGTGCATAACAATCGGAAGAATCTGGCTCGTCAACCGCGAACGTTCAAAGAGTACTGTCAGACTGAGGACTGGAGTTATGTCATGGGCTGAGAAATACCGAAAATTTGTCGCCTCCTGCAATTGGAGGGCCCAACACTACAGAGAACCGTAGCGAATGATGTAAATAGCCGATATTACTCTAGAGAAGAATTATATACCGCGAAAACCGTTGATGTCTGCGAAGTTGCCATAGGTCTCTCTAGTAGTCTCGGAACTTATGTTGAGATGCATAGTATCATGTAGACGGCCAAATAAGCGACGCATGAACCTTCGACGGGCTTCCTAAAACTCAATATCGAGGACTTAAAAGCAACATTCAGATACCAGACGCGTTACGACGATTAATATAACTAGTGCTTACGTTTATATGATGGGTGATTGATAGCGTAACATCGGTAGAATTATCTATCTGCCTAGGAAACATGGGTTGTCCCACCGCCTGGAGAGGCCATATTGTCTGATGGTCAAGTCCCCTGCATCGTCCGGGGTCGTTGGCAAGGATCCTCGGGGTGCCTTTGTGATCTGTCCTATGAGAAAGCCCATGGACGCGGTTGTTGAATTTGTTGCATCGGCCATTCTTGCCATATCTGCCGGTGTCTGATGTTTTATCACTTGGTACTCTGTTCATCCTTACGGATGAGCCCTGCATACATGGTTGCATTGGAGGGGTTACTGTGCAAGCGCGCCGTTGAGAAAACCGCGGTTAATTGAGCTAGACAATGTTCGTGCAGTAGTCCGATGGCAACAGGCGGAGATGAATTATTTGCAGTACTCCACTCCCGACTCTTCAAAAGTCGCGAAACTGCCACCTACCGTAGTAGTGCCAGAAAGGTTCTTTCCCAATTCTCTGTGTTCCTCAAGTTGATACTTTGGGTCCAGTCGACAACAAGATCATGGATGTTCTTCGAATTCTCAAAGGCGCAGCTTTGATCACACTCGTCTCGAGCCAATGCCAGCTGTCTCTCGCTGCACCGGCAGCTGCTAAATTTGCGAGACGAAACACGACAGATCTTAAAGATTCTTACGACTACGTTATTATCGGCGGAGGCTTGAGCGGTTTGGTCGTTGCCAACCGTCTGACTGAAGACCCTGAAGGTAAAAAACGCACACATTGCCCCTCTTCTATCATAATTTCCATACTGAGTCGTTACAGTCACCGTCTTGGTTGTGGAATATGGCGATTTCGATGATTCGTGGGATGTGGCCATTCCTTACTACTCTTCCAACCTCCACCCGAATGACATGATTCAATTCTTGTCTGTCCCACAGCCTGGTCTCAATAACAGAACCTCCGGCGTTCAGACTGGCACAGTTGTTGGAGGTGGATCCACCGTCAACGGCATGGCTTTTGATCGTGGATCAAAGGCTGACTACGATGCGTGGGAGGAGCTGGGTAACCCAGGGTGGAACTGGGAAAACCTGTTCTACTATTTCAAGAAGGCAAGGCAACTTGACGGATGTGTAGCGAAATGAATCTTAAACTAACCGGGTAAATACACAGTCTACTACGTTTACCCTCCCTGCCCCCGAATACGTCGACAAATACAATTATAGTTACGATGAAAGTACATATGGCGACGGACCTGTTCGAGTTGGTTTTCCTTCTTGGCAATGGCCTGACAGAGGTAAGCACAGTAATGCCTCATTGCAAATTGAAGGACATTATCAGACTGAATCACCCAGATCTACAAAGAGAGGCATGGATCAAGGACGGTGGAGTCGCCGTGCTTGACGACCATGGTGCTGGCGGTAACAATGTTGGTCTAGCGCTGTTGCCCCAAAATCATGATCCGAAAAACGTTACGCGTTCTACATCTAGAACTGCGTACTACGATCCCGTCGCAGAGACTCGCAAAAACCTCAACCTGCTCGTTAAACATTACGCTTCTAATATTGTGTTCGAGGATAAGAAAGCTGTCGGCGTAAACATAATCTCCCGTGATACCAACACCACTACTTTGGTCAAGGCAAAGAAGGAGGTTGTTCTCGCTGCTGGAGGCGTGCAGACCCCGAGAATTCTTCTTCAAAGTGGTGTTGGACCTGCTTCACTGCTTGAGTCACTCGACATCGATGTAGTCGCAGACCTCCCTGGAGTTGGCGCCAACTATCAGGATCACCCCTGGATGTTGTTACTTTACACATGTAAGTCCATCTCTGCAACATCTTCCCCCATGTTTGTCAAAATATGTCGCTGACTTCGTCGAGACGGTAACCCACCTGAGCTTAGCAACGAGGCCATGAACGATCCTACTTTCTTCAACGCGTCAAAGGCCGAGTACTTTGCCGACCGGACCGGCCCCTTCACTCATGCTCGTGGCAACAATATCGTCTTCATGTCACTTCAAGACATCACCCCTGAGTATGAGAGCTTGACGGCTGCTGTGGAAGCCCAGAACGCGAAGGATTTCCTCCCCAAAATCTACTCTGAGCACCCTGAGCTACTTGAAGGCTTTCTCTCTCAGCGTAATACGCTTGCTAAGCTCTATCGTAGCCCTGAGGCAGGCGTTCTGGAGATCCCATTCGGAGGCTTTGCAGGAGGCGCTATTTCCTTTCAAAAGTCGCTGTCCCGTGGAACCATCACTATCAACACCACTAATCCCGACCCGGCT
The DNA here is from genome assembly GCA_001625285.1 of Colletotrichum incanum. Classification (NCBI taxonomy): domain Eukaryota; kingdom Fungi; phylum Ascomycota; class Sordariomycetes; order Glomerellales; family Glomerellaceae; genus Colletotrichum; species Colletotrichum incanum. The sequence goes on along the minus strand of LFIW01002528.1, from coordinate 9,665 downwards.
GTGGCCCCAGTCATCGACTTCGGTGTGCTTCAGAATCCTATTGACCTCGACGTTGCCGTTCTTAGTGTCAAGGCATTCCGTAAGCTCTGGGAAAGTCCTACCCTTGCCATACGCGAGGCCGTTGAAATTGTTCCTGGTGCCAATATTACTTCGGATGAAGCTATTGCTGAATCTATCCGAAACTCTTTATACGCCAGTTTTGCGCATCCAAGTGGGACGACGAGCTTGCAGCCGTTAGAGCACGGCGGGGTTGTCGACTCCAAGCTTCGCGTCTATGGAGTCCAGGGTCTGAGAGTGGTTGACTCTAGTATCATCCCCTTGATTCCGGCCTGTCATTTGCAATCAACTGTGTACGCTGTCGCAGAGAAGGCTGCAGACATTCTTAAAGGTTTCTGAGTACTACTAGCAGTCTGTTGCTTGTTGGTCCCATGTTCCCTGATTACTAAAACTAGAGTTTCTCGGAACGCCTTGATAATTCAATAAAGAAATTCATGTACCGTGACTGGCCCTGCATAACGAAAAGCGAGCAAAAAAGTATAGGCAAGTATCGTTAAGCATCATGAAGCACAGCCCAATATGCCTAGTCAGGTGGCCGATCTAGGCTTTGGTCAATAAGTAACCAATGTGCCGCTTTCAAGTACGCGTTGGATGCCGTATTGGAGGCAACTTCGCGGAATCATTGCCTTTTTGTCCGGTTCGAGATGCTATAACTCAAAAGTCGACGCTTATACTGGTAGCATCGGAAAGAAATTACAGGGTAGTGGGGTTGCGGAGTTCGACCTTCTCCGCAGTTTGTCTATGTTTGGGAGTTCTTCCGCACAAAATCTTTACGGACCCCAACTCAGCGCCGAACTCGAGGGCGGTATTCCGGCATTCTTGGCCCGCAAACGTAGGTTTTCCGCCAACACCCCCCGCCGTTTGACTCCAATCAATGCTTTGCGGAAGACAAAGTGGAGACGAGATTTCTGTTCTCGCATTACACATACAATATTTCCTTCCGATATAAAAGCCTCCTTTGACCTGCAGAGTTTCTAGGCTTTCCATCTTCTGAATCAACACCCTCAAAACATCTTTACAAATAGCATCACACGGACTTTCAAACTATATCCTGTTCAACCCTTACCTTGCTATTCGACAACTCATCAAGATGGTCAAGATTGCTATTGCAGGTGCTTCTGGAAGTAGGTTTCATCTTATCGATCTTCTGATTTGTCTTTGTCCTTATTGACCAATTCTTCCTTGCAGAGCTTGCTCTCGAGACCATCGACAGATTGGCCAAAAGCGGGAAGCATGAAGTCCTTGGGCTAGTGCGAAAGGTAAAGAGCTGCTTATCCGATATATGTTCTGCGATAGACTGGCATGGTCGAGGCTTTAATCTCTGACTGCTTCCTAGGATCCTTCTTCTTTACCCGTATTCACTGGGGTGACATGGATTCAGACATCTTACCAAGACAAGACTGAATTAACCAAGATTCTCACTGGTGTCCAAACAGTCATCTCCTTTATTGTGGCCCATACAGACCCTGGTGCAGAGACAGCAAAGCGCTTGATTGACTCATCAATTGAGGCGGGAGTCGAGCGGTTCGCTCCTAGCGAATGGGCTACGTGAGTGACAACCCAAGGCGGGTTTCCGCTACAAGTTCTTCGAATTATTTGCTGATTTTACCACAGAAACAATAAGTTGGATGAGGTGATTAAATATACGCCATGGTATGCAAATAAGTTGGAGGTCAAACGCTATTTGGAGGAAGTTAACAAGGACAGAAAGGTAAGTGATAAATCAATACGTGACCAACATTTCTGATCTGAAAACAGGTCATTGAGTACACTTTGTTCCAACCTGGCGCTTTTATGAACTTCCTAGCGTACCCTCATCAAACCACAAGGCATTACCGAATCGACACTCCGGCGTTCTTTGACTTCAACAAAGGTCGCGCATACATTTTAGAAGGTTCCGAAAACGCGAAAGTTACCCTCACCACCATTGAGGACATTGCTGAAGTAACCGCTCGGGCAATCGAGTACGACGGGGAATGGCCCGTCACTGGGGGTATCAGCGGCCAAAAAGTCACCATTGGTGAGATCTTACAGTTGGGAGAAAAGATTCGAGGCAAGTGAGAGTCTAAACTCTCTAGAAGTAAGCAATCTATTGACAAAAGTCATAGGGAAACCTTTTGAGGTGGACATGTTGAAGCTTGAGGACCTTGAAGCTGGAATTGTGAAGACGAACTTCATTCCCCCACTCAATTTGCCTGGTATGTCGCCAGAGGAGCTTGAACATTTCACGGAGGTAGTTGCAATTGGAACTACTGTTTCGGTAGCGAGGGAAGCGTGGGCAGTTTCCGATGAGTGGAATCAGCTTTTGCCGGACTTTGAGCCCACCGGCATCGAGGAGTATGTGAAAAGAGTTTGGGAGGGCAAGTAGCAGAGATTCCAATTTCATGAGTTTGTTTTTTCACCTCAACCTTATTGTCGAAATAGAAGACGTAGAAACTTTCACTTAGCCTCTAAGAAGTTGTATGTTATCCTATAAAATTGCCACGTGATTCACAAAGTCTAAAACCTACGCTCTTTAACATAGACCAATAAGCTCCAAACGGTATTCAGCAACCCAGATTCCTACACAAACTAGTAATCTGATCAAACGCTTCCTGTATCAAGCTTAAGAAACAAACTTTTGCTGCGTCAATAATTTTCTTTCCTACTGAAGTTAGGATTCCATATTAGCCTTCTTCCAGTCGGTCACTACAAAGGCTGTAGTAGTAGTAATTACCAAAAATGACCCTCATGAGCGATGTTATATTATCAAGGTCAGCCTCAAAGGAGGCTTAGTTTGAGTAATCAGACAAAATTTTGATTATCACAGAGCATACTTATGGAGACGACTTGAGCATCCTGCGGCCAAGTCTTTTTAGTGCTCTCTTTGGACGGATCACGGGTCGCGGCTCAGACCATTTAATCCGGATCCAAGGCCGGGACATCGAGATTCTTGATAACGACACCATTGCCTTGAGCGCCTGTGGCATTAAGAGCAGCGATATCTTTTCTTTCAGCACTCATGATGTTTTTGTGATTTCAGAAATGGGGGGAAATGATTCTGGGAATGGGTAAATGCAGGAATGATGATCGATGTTATCGCTGTAATTAGATGTAACAGCTACTGGCACATGATCCAAACACAACATCTGCTGCGTTGACTAGATGATCACCCGAAAGACTTTCTATCGGCTGACCTATCGTAACTGCTATAGGTTTGAATATCCTTTTTTCTTTTTTGTCATTTTCCGATTTATAAGAGGTTTTGACGCTGTCGGTAACGCTGGCTTTAGCTGACCAATGCTATCTGTTTCTCGGGTGATACCTTACGGTCTCCATAGCCCCTTCACTCCTTGAGGTACAGTGACCTCCAGAAAGTCTGAAGACACCCTCTTCTATGGGACACGTGCAGGGAGTTATCACACTTTCTGGTTAACACTGTATCGGTCTTGCACCTTACCGCTCGGCATAAAAAGATTAAAGTTCGACTTTGTACTAAATGCCTAGAGACCTCTGCTGGCCACTGCTGGCGGGAAGTCCTTCAAAACTGGCCTATGTGAGCGACTTGACTTATTATTGGGTGATAATAAAAGAAGGGCATGCTTTCAGGCTAGGAATACTTATTTACGGATTATACTCTACAAGATTAGTCCGGTGAGCGCTCCGCTGCCAAGATGGCGAGAGTATACAACGCACATCGGCAATTACTCCGAGTCCGTACAAAGCAACAGATATAACGCAAACAATAAGACTCCCCTTTAGTGGGATCGGCCAATGTTTCAAATTATTAATAACAAATTCTGACAAACTTTCCTTGGAATTCTTCAGTAAGCAAGGCATGGTCAAGTAGCACCGCAGTAATCTTCGACAAAACTTGAGCCAGTGACCTCTACCCTGATGATGAATGCACTCACCGGAGGGGCAATAAACAATTTGTCTCACGCAAACCTTTCTGTTGTGAAGCTTTCGACATGTGTCCTAGTTTTTATTGTACTATTCCCAAGGTTTAGTCTCAACTTCTTCAATACCATGGATTCGCTGCTTTCAGATTATTTCTATAAGCTGTGAACAGATTCCATTCCCCTTAGCCCCTCTGCAGGAAACTCATTAGAGCAAGCTTCCAGTTCACACCACGGCAGCATCACGATGTTTATCCTGCTATTAACCCACCGAACCCGGAGTTATCCTTGGCAGACAAGGTGGTATTAGTGACAGGCGCAAGTCGAGGTATCGGCGCAAATGTAAGTGAATTGCGCATCTCCACTACTCCCCTAAAGAGCCATCACAGCTAAGGTTTTTTTGCTAAAGGGCATAGTCCCTCCTTTGGCCATGGCTGGTTCAGCAGGTATCGTTCTCGTCGCTACCAACGTAGAGAGACTCACAGCTGTCGAGCTCGCCGTTCGCGATGTCAGTCCCAAACGATATCACTGTGAGCTAGGATTCCGTTACAAAAGACATTCATCTACTCCAGGAAATACTTCGTGATGCACAGACTTATATGCTTGAACTACAAGAATTGATACGGCGGTCCGTTGCCAAAGCTTTGTTACAGTGTCCAGCAACATCGGCATTAAACAAGTCCACAGTAGAGGGTCGGAACTGGCAATGGGCAGTCGTTAGTCATGAAAAATACCACCGCCGTCTATCAAACTCACTTCAAAATAAAGGCTTTTTTTGTCGCAATAATACTCGCGACGTTGAGTAGGCCTGACAATAGGCTGGTCTTCTGGCGCTGCGCTCCAACTGTCACACAGCCAGGCTCAATCGGTGACTATACGGAGGGTCTAGGTTATCATTCTGGAATGTGACTTGGGATGTACAGGGCATGGGGAGGTGAAGCTCCTAGAAAACAACCTTAAACTGTAGCTGGAAGCTGAGCGGACATTGACTAACGTGAATACAACTGAAGAAAAGATTGGACTTAAGTGGCTCACTTGGCTCATCCACGTAAACCTTTTCTGTTCTTCCTCCCAACAATTAGCTGTTCAGAGGGACTAGAGGCTCTCAGGCTGCCATGGGACCGGTACCATAAGTCGACGGAATGAAACGATAGAGCGCACAGAACCTCCACCAATTCTAGCTACATAGACTAGGATGTTTTTAAAAGGCTTCCTGGTGAAGATGCAGTAAAGACGGATGATTCTGAGACCGTCGTCCAATTTCGTCACCCGCATGTAAGTGTGAGCATTGGTATGTTGCCGTCAGCAACCATGCCTTGCCTCGGCCTTTATTGCCAAGCAGTGGCGCAGTCCCCACTGTCAGCAGCATCTTCAGTTGGCCAAGCCGCCACAGGTCTTTCTCAAAAGGGAAGTGCAAAGTACAGTTACAAGGGAGTCTCACTCGTGTTGTGCTTGCATCTATCTGCTGGGCTCCAAGTACACGGCATTTACCTTCCTTTTATAATTCTCTCTTTTACCTGCATCAGTACTATTCGCCCACTAGGACACCTCAATACTTTACTGTCTGCCTTCCGGAGGGCGAAAGACTTCCGCCAAGCCATCTAGGTACTAGATCATTTTGTGGGTTTGCCCTGAGCAGCGCTTGCAGGCTTGGCTTGTATAACCCTAGGTGGCTGAAGCAAGAACGTTGTGTTTCCTATTTGGGAGATCAGTCAACAATCCGGTTGGGGCTTTGGTCAGCACTAGAAGCCCTGCCCTCAGCTGCTGCTCAGTATCCATGACAATTGGCCAAACAGGACTCCGGTCAACGTCAGACATGGGTTTCCGAGGTTCGTAGGCGCTTTCAACATAACCTAGAGACCCAACTCAAGCCCATGAAGAGGAGTATATATGCCCTCACTGGTGCTCCTTTGATATTTCCTATCGTAACATCTTGTGCAGCAACCTCTCATTCTATCTTCTCTTCAAAATCAACATCACTGCTCAATAAACGCCAACCATGTTTACTCAGAAACGACAAAAGCGGTTCTCTTTGCTTGGCGTTCTCCCAATCTGGGCACTTGCTACGACGTCATTCGCGTCGAACGATTCCTCCATTGAATGGAGAAGATGTGACGATATCCACACGCTGTTCGAGAAGGCAGGCCAAAATCTCTTTGTTCCGATCGAGTGCGGCAATGTCACAGTCCCCCTGGACTACTCCGAGCCCAAATCTACTGCTACCCTTGATCTCAAAGTCATCAAGGCCAAAGCTTTAAAACAACCGTCGAAAGGCAGTGTTATCATGCATTTCGGGGGACCCAGAGACTCGGGACGGTTGACAATGGCTTCACTCAGTGAGACAATGCAGCTGTAAGCGCATCTTACGGTCTCTATGGTGGAGGGAATGAACTGACCAGGTTGCTAATTCGAACTCAGGATCACTGGCCAGGGCTTTGATCTCATTGGATGGGAGCAGAGGTCAGTACGCAATCTCAGCCATCTATCGAATGCCATTGTCATTTTGAGTTGGTCTGACGAAAAATATAGAGGAACTTGGGATACCTTGCCGCTATTCTGTTCCGATAGGTCGGAGAATAGGACTGTCACCGATGTTCCCCAAGTCAATATGGCCGTTCTCCCAGAAGACAGAATGAACGTCGGCAGGAATTGGGCTTTTGCAGAAGTCGAAGCGCAAAAGTGCTACGACTATGCCAAAGATAAAGGCGGCGAGTTGGTAGGTACAATGTACACGGCCAGAGACGTGTGGGAAATTGTGGATGCACTCGGGGGCGATCGATTGCTTCGTTTCTGGGGTGAGTGATTATCCGCAGTGAGTCTGCTACCAAAAAGACTAAGCTTCATATAGGTATCTCATACGGGACTGTTGTTGGCTCAACTGTGGCGGCATTGCACCCCGACCGGGTCGAAAGGCTTGTCCTTGATGGCGTATCAAATCCACAGCAGTGGTGGGCTGGCGAGTGCGTCTCTCCGAACAGTGCAACATTTCCGATGATCAAGCGTTGCCAACATGCTAATACATAATGATTCAGGACATGGGAAATGCTCACAGATACTGATAAGGTCTTCTCGGGTTTTCTAACCACCTGTTTTGAGAAGCCCGAAACGTGTGCCTTGGCTGCCAAGAACCCCAACGCAACTGCTGTGCAAATAGAGACCAAGATCTACGACATGATCGATAGCCTCAAATACCGGCCTATTTCTGTTCAGAGTAGTGATGCCATCCCTAATGGGATTATTGATCACAACTTGGTCAAGGGTGTCATTCGAATGGGTCTTTATTCCCCGTCCACATACCCTGCGTTGGCCGCTCGACTTCAGCTTCTCCTCGACAGAGACATTGACACACTTCTCGAAGGATACTCAGCCACCTGGTCAACGGACAGCCGGGGCGATGTCGGCTTGACGATTCCCTGCTCAGACAACACTCTTCGAGTTGATAACCTAGAGGACTTGATGCCTGAGCTCAACAGAGCTGTCAAAATGAGTCGTCTGGCGGGAGATCTCTTGTCCTGGAATACCCACATGTGTGCTCGCTGGAAGCTAAACTCCAAGGAAAAGTTTACGCGGGGGTTTCATGAGCCAATTGACACCAAGAGTCCGCTTCTCATTTTCGGTAACGAGTACGACGTCGTCACTCCCTACGTGTCAGCCAAGAACATTAGCACGTCCTTCCCTGGCAGCTCTTTGGTCAAGTACAACGCTTTTGGCCATGGCATTCAAGCACAGCCGTCTCTCTGTATTGTGAATACTATGCAGCAGTATCTTGAAAAAGGAATTCTGCCTGCCGAAAACACAGTCTGCGAGCCTGCCGCACACGTCTTCGAGTCACAGGATTGGGCAACACTTTGGCCGGAACTCGGGTATCAGAGACCCACCTCTACTGCTTAGATACGTATGGCTTTCGCAGAAAATAGTTTGTTGTAGGTTCGGATGGAGGCAGGTATGCTTTGAGTCATTCACGTAAAACGGTTGCATGTGTACTATAGGTTTGAGACGCTGGCTTGTAACAGCAGAACGATGATATCGTTTCCTATTTTAGCTAGGCTTTGAGATGCGACACAAACTCATGAAGATTGTAGCCAGTCAAAAAGGCAAATTCAGTGACCTGTATTTAGCGGACTGAGCGGGTCGAACTCATGGCTAGATATCAGGCCGGGATATGTAATTCCAGCCTTGTGCAGCACATGCTCCATTGTCTCCATAATGAGGATGCTTTCTGACCAAGGCATAACCTCACTTTCCAATTTGCCATCCCTGATGCAGCGTGCACTCTCGTCTGCCTCCCAATATGTACCGTTGCCCCAATCTCTGGTTGCATCTCTCGGCTGTAGACATCTAACTACCTCCGTACCCGCGTTGTCGCCCTCCGTCTTGATCATCTTGAATGAAAGTGGCTTGTAAGCCGGGTGTTCAACCTGAATTTCACCAGCCGAGCCTTGAATCCGAACTGCTGGATTCCCAGAGTCCCCGGGGTCGGTTGCAACCCGGAATGACGAGGTGGCTATGCCCGTTGTCCCATGGTTGGGAAAATCGAGGATGACGGTAGCTGATTCGTCAACCCCCGTTGCGTATTTCCGAACCGCAGACAGAATCTGCGGCTTTTCCTTCTCAGCCTGAATTTGCAGGTGGTAGAGGATTTGGAAAACCCAAGTAAGCGAATAAATGCCCAGGCCAAGCAGCACGCCGCCAGCCAAGTGAGGGTTAACCAGCCTATGGACGTCATCGAAGTCAAGCTTCGTGCTTCCAGTTTCCTGGCTGCTGTTCGCACGAGACAAATCTGCCGTAACACGATATACTTTCCCGATAGCCCCGCTGCTTACGAGCTGGCGGACCTTGGTACTCAATGGGAAGAACCTTGTCCAAACGCCTTCCAGGAAGAAAAGTTCCTTCTCACGAGCCGTTGCACACAGCCGCCGAGCTTGCTCCGCAGTGACTGTCAAAGCCTTCTCACAGAGTACATTTTTGCCCGCTTGCAGGGCAAGCATGGCATTCTGGAAGTGGTGACTATGCGGGGTGGCGATGTAAATGATGTCAACATTAGGGTCTTGGACGAGTGCTCCGTATGAGCCGTATGTCGTAACCCCAGCTGGTAAAGGATGATCGATCCGACTGAGGAATTCAAGAGCTCTCTTGGTGTCTTTGGATGAGGAGACCGCGGTAATTTCATGCGCAACATCGCTGACGCCGCGTGTGGCAGGGTCGGTGAGTAGGTCCTTGCAGAAATCTGGTCGAGTTAGCAATCCGAACGATGAACATTAGGAGAGGGGTGCAAGTCAAGTAATATTGTAGAGGTGACCTACGCTCGGACATAGCTCCAGTCGCCATAATCCCCCAGCGAAGCACAAATGGTTTAGCTGTCATTTTGGCTGCTCACTTTCGATGGGTGCCGCCAAATTGTTTGTTGTGTAATTTTCAAGACGTGCCAAAAACGTACAGTGTAGAGCACAAGAGGGCAGAAATATTTGGGATTGCCCATCAAATTCACAAAATGTTCCCTTCAGTCGATAGCAGTGCCAAAATGCAATGGAGTAGACAGCGTTCCGAGAATTGATAGGTACAGTACGGAGGAGCCCGTCAAAAGCTTTGGCCCAGAATGCCAAGACCACTTGCCCCACTATAGTTCCAATCTGGCCAATAGAAATAGGCCATTTCTGCTAGCGTCCTTTTCACTTTCTTCCTGCCTCGGGCCCTGGCCAATTTCACCGCCGGCACTTTGCTAACAACTTC